>OZ035835.1:39168078-39188078 GCA_964034765.1 Knipowitschia caucasica
CAACTGTAAAAACAAAGCCTGTGGTTCACGAGGCACAGAGCAGCTCTGTGTCTTCTCTGCGTCTGAGTCCAGCCCTGACCCTGTGAGGCTGGAGGGATTTGGTTGAAATGATTCCTCAGTCCTCAGAGCGTTCGCGGCGCTCAGACTGAAGGGGATTGAGAGTCTGGGACCAAAGTGCTGCTTCAAATCAACAACACAAACACTAAACAACCCGGCGCTCTCAGGTCCTCCCGGCCGCCGCACACACACACACACACACACAGGCTTTAGTAGCGGTTGTAAGGACACGGCGTCGTCTGGAGCTTTTCTACGTCCGTCACAAAAAGGAAGCAGTTTGTTTTCATGTGAATCTGGTTTTTGGTTCCTTTGAAAGTGGAACTGCAAAAGGGTGGAACATTTATGAGACAGTTACGGAAAGTTTCTGGTAAATTTCCATTGGACGTTAAAAGTATTGAAGAGGATTTTCAAAAATTTTAGCAAAGAACCGCTTTTTAATCCACTTTTTGAACTAAACTCTCTGGTCTTATTGGACGAGCACAGTTGGGAGGACCAGTAGTCTTCATGATCCACCCGGAAGTAAGGTATTCTCCTACAGTATATAGCTTTAAGAATTTACTTCAGGACTCCCTTGAAAACAAAATAGGTTATAAATCTCATCAGGACTTTACAGGTTCAAGACGCATTTTGTGAATATTCCATGTTGGAAATAATTGTAACGTAATAAAACTGTATCTCATACAGAAAAAATATGAACAGAAAAGATCCAGTAAAATGTTTTCCACAGATTCAAAAGTAGGACCGAAAAAGTTGGAGTAGGGGGCGTGGTCTCAGGGGTGTGGTCTCAGGGGGCGTGGTCTCAGGGGTCCAGGTCTCTGGGGTCCAGGTCTCAGGGTCCAGGTCTGAGGCGTGGTCTCTGGGGTCCAGGTCTGGGGCGTGGTCTTGCAGGTCCAGGTCTATCTCCTCTCTTCAATTTGTGTTTCCAATATTCTCATGGCATTTGTTTGTATTCAGAAACAATGACTTTTACAGTGACTTTTTTGTTTTATCCCAAACCTCTGCTCTTCCATCTCTGTTGCATCAGCACAAACCTTGTCAGAGGACCCTGAGAAGGCAAATATCCGCCTCAGACGAGAGCTCAGGACGAAGCATTTAGTCCGACTGTTACTTTTTCATCCACAGATAAACGCAGAAGAAACGGCCCCGTGCCTCTCAGAGATTTCCCGAGGCCCTGGGGGGGGGGGGTGAGGTAGTGGTGAGGGAGGGGGGGAGATGGAAGAGCAGCAGAGGAGATTATGGAGGATGGATAACAGAGTCCGATGTACACAGTATTTATGATGCACAGGTTCCTGGGTCTGAAGATTAGAGGAAACTCAATGTTTTTACTTAGATTCTGTCCTGGTCTCGCCCTGGTCTCCTCCTGATCTCCTCCTGGTCTCCTCCTGGTCTCCTCCTGGTCTCCTCCTGGTCTCTGTGTGTGTCGTCCTGGTCTATGTGGGTTTCCTCCTGGTCTCCTCCTGATCTCCTCCTGGTCTCCTCCTGGTCTCCTCCTGGTCTCTGTGTGTCTCCTCCTGGTCTCCTCCTGGTCTCCTCCTGGTCTCGCCCTGGTCTCTGTGTGTCTCGTCCTGGTCTCCTCCTGGTCTCGTCCTGGTCTCTGTGTGTCTCGTCCTGGTCTCTGTGTGTCTCGCCCTGGTCTCTGTGCGTCTCCTCCTGGTCTCCTCCTGATCTCCTCCTGGTCTCGCCCTGGTCTCTGTGTGTCTCGTCCTGGTCTCCTCCTGGTCTCGCCCTGGTCTCTGTGTGTCTCGTCCTGGTCTCCTCCTGGTCTCGCCCTGGTCTCTGTGTGTCTCGTCCTGATCTCCTCCTGGTCTCGCCCTGGTCTCTGTGTGTCTCCTCCTGGTCTCGCCCTGGTCTCTGTGTGTCTCGTCCTGGTCTCGTCCTGGTCTCTGTGCGTCTCCTCCTGGTCTCGCCCTGGTCTCTGTGTGTCTCGTCCTGGTCTCCTCCTGGTCTCCTCCTGGTCTCGCCCTGGTCTCTGTGTGTCTCGTCCTGGTCTCCTCCTGGTCTCGCCCTGGTCTCTGTGTGTCTCGTCCTGGTCTCCTCCTGATCTCCTCCTGGTCTCGCCCTGGTCTCTGTGTGTCTCGTCCTGGTCTCCTCCTGATCTCTCCCTCCTGGTCTCGCCCTGGGTCTCTGTGTGTCTCGTCCTGGTCTCCTCCTGGTCTCGCCCTGGTCTCTGTGTGTCTCTCTGGTCCTGGTCTCTCCTGATCTCCTCCTGGTCGTCCTGCCCTCTGGTCTCTCCTGCGTCTCCTCCTGGTCTCCCCTGGTCTCTGTCCTGGTCTCGTCCTGGTCTCTCCTGGTCTCTCCTGGTCTCTCCTGGTCTCCTCCTGGTCTCCTCTCTGGTCTCTCCTGGTCTCCTCCTGGTCTCTCTGGTCTCCTCCTGGTCTCTCTGGTCTCCTCCTGGTCTCTGTGCGTCTCCTCCTGGTCTCTGTGCGTCTCCTCCTGGTCTCTGGTGGGTCTCCTCTGGTCTCTGTGTCGTCTCCTCCTGGTCTCTGTGCGTCTCCTCCTGGTCTCTGTGCGTCTCCTCCTGGTCTCTGTGCGTCTCCTCCTGGTCTCTGTGCGTCTCCTCCTGGTCTCTGTGGGTCTCCTCCTGGTCTCGTCCTGGTCTCCTCCTGGTCTCTGTGCGTCTCCTCCTGGTCTCCTCCTGTCTCCTCCTGGTCTCGCCCTGGTCTCTGTGCATCTCCTCCTGGTCTCTGTGGGTCTCCTCCTGGTCTCTGTGGGTCTCGTCCTGGTCTCCTCCTGGTCTCCTCCTGGTCTCGCCCTGGTCTCTGTGCATCTCCTCCGGTCTCCTGGTCTCCTCTGGTGTGGTCTCCTCCTGGTCTCCTGGGTCTCGCTCCTGGTCTCTCCTGTGTCTCTCCTGGTCTCTGTGGTCTCGCCCTGGTCTCTGTGTGTCTCGCCCTGGTCTCTCTGTGGGTCCTGGTCTCTGTGTGTCTCGCCCTGGTCTCCTGGTCTCTCCCTGGTCTCTCCTGGTCTCTGGTCTCCTCCTGGTCTCGCCCTGGTCTCTGTGTGTCTCTCCTGGTCTCCTCTGATCTCTCTCCTGGTCTCGCCCTGGTCTCTGTGTGTCTTGTCCTGGGCTCGCCCTGGTCTCCTCCTGGTCTCTGTGGGTCTCCTCCTGGTCTCTGTGCATCTCCTCCTGGTCTCTGGTGTCTCTCCTCCTGGTCTCTGTGTGTCTCCTCTGGTCTCGCCCTGGTCTCTGTGTGTCTCTCTGGTCTCCCCCTGGTCTCCCCCTGGTCTCCTGGTCTCCTCCTGGTCTCCTCCTGGTCTCCTCCTGGTCTCCTCCTGGTCTCTCTCTGGTTCCTCCTGGTCTCTCTCCTGGTCTCCTCCTGGTCTCTTCTGGTCTCTCTCTGGTCTCTCTCTGGTCTCTCTCTGGTCTCTCTCTGGTCTCTCTCTGGTCTCCTCTTGGTCTCTCTCTGGTCTCTCTCTGGTCTCTCTCTCTGGTCTCTCTCTCGTCTCTCTCTGGTCTCTCTCTGGTCTCTCTCTCTGGTCTCTCTGTCTCTCTCTGGTCTCTCTCTCTGGTCTCTTCTCGCTGGTCTCTCTCTGGTCTCTCTCTGGTCTCTCTCTGGTCTCTCTCTCTGGTCTCTCTCTGGTCTCTCCTGGTCTCTCTCTGGTCTCCTCTCTGGTCTCTCTCTCTGGTCTCTCTCTGGTCTCTCTCGCTGGTCTCTCTCTGGTCTCATCTCTGGTCTCTCTCTGGTCTCTCTCTGGTCTCTCTCTGGTCTCTCTCTGGTCTCTCTGGTCTCTCTCTGGTCTCTCTCTCTGGTCTCTCTCTCTGGTCTCTCTCTGGTCTCACTCTGGTCTCTCTCTGGTCTCTCTCTGTCTCTCTCTGGTCTCTCCCTGGTCTCTCTCTGGTCCTCTCTCTGGTCTCTCTCTCTCTCTCTGGTCTCTCTCTCTCTCTGGTCTCTCTCTGGTCTCTCTCTGGTCTCTCCTGGTCTCTCTCTGGTCTCTCTCTGGTCTCTCTCTGGTCTCTCTCGCTCTCTCTGGTCTCTCTCTCTCGTCCTGGTCTCTCCTGGTCTCTCTGGTCTCCTCCTCTCGTGTGTCTCGTCTCGGTCTCGCCCTGGGTCTCTGTCTCGTCCTGGTCTCCTCTCTCTGGTCTCTCCTGGTCTCTGGTCTCTCCCCTGGTCTCTGTGGTCTCTCTCTGGTCTCTCGTCTGGTCTCTGGTGCTCTGGTCTCCTCTGGTCTCTGGCTCCTGGTCTCCTCCCTGGGAATAGAGCGTGTTCTCCGTGTGTGGAATGTGAACATCTCCAACGTCTGAAACACTAGTATAAAAACGGTTTACTAGCAGAAGCATAATAAAGAAGCTAGTATAAAATCTTCTCTAGCTTTAGCATAATAAAGAAGCTAGTATAAAATCTCTAGCTTTAGCATAATAAAGAAGCTAGTATAAAATCTCTAGCATTAGCATAATAAAGAAGCAAGTATAAAATCTCTAGCTTTAGCATAATAAAGAAGCTAGTATAGAAGCTAGTCTAAAATCTCTAGCTTTAGCATAATAACGAAGCTGAAGTATGAATAAATCTCTAGCTTTAGCATAATAAAGAAGCAAGTATAAAATCTCTAGCTTTAGCATAATAAGAAGCTAGTATAAATCTCTAGCTTTAGCATAATAAAGCAGGTCTGACATGTTGTGTTTCTGCCACGCTCGGGCTCTTTTCGATACAGGCTCAATTTTCCCATTTTTGGTTTTTTAACGAACGCCGCGGCCTTTGATTGACAAAATAATTACAGGCAGAAAAACTGGCACCGAGCGGACGCTTTGTTGGTTTCATTTGGAGGGATTTAAGAATCAAAGATCAAAGAACAACTATAGTACACACTACACAACTATAGTACACACTACACAACTATAGTACACACTACACAACTATAGTACACACTACACAACTATAGTACACTCTACACATATAGTACTCTCTCCACCAGGGGTGCTCAATACGTCGATCCCGATCTACCAGTCGATCGCAAAGGTAGTATTGGTAGATCGCATTAAATAAATGAAAAAATTACACATTCTAAACAAATATATACAAAAAAACTCCGGGCAAAGTGGAGATTTTTGAAAACTCCGTTAATGCATTTGTGTGTAGACAGAGATAACCGGAGTTTTGCGTTCTCGCACGCCACAGTACCCCCCTAAATTCCTCTGATCACTCAAGCATGGATCATACTACCTTAAAAATTGTCCGCTGTGAGATGCTCGCAGCAGCGAACATCCTCCACATCAGAGAGCAGCAAAGTGATCGGACTCACGCTACGAAAACAACCAAACCAGGACTAAACCAGACTAAACCAGGCTGAGGACGGGGTCAGTGCTTGTAAAACATACGTCTTTACTCTGAGTGTCTTCTATGACTGTAAAAGTGCCGTTACCGGCGTCTGCATCAAAGCTCCGCCCACTCTGTGTTTTTCCCCAACGCAGGACAGGACGTAAGACACGCACATGTTTGGAATGTTACGACGTGATTTACTGAATGTATTGATAACGCAGATGTTGGATTTTGGCAAATTATTTTATAAACTGAGGATGGAAAATATTTGGATTAAAAAAAACTGCATGGCACATGGACAAGCAACCACAGTCAAATGACATCTGTGTTGTTACTCAGTAATGTTTTAACTGACACTTAGGTGACTGCACATGGTGTTTTACTCTGTAATGTTTTACTGACACTTAGGTGGGACGCGCCATGTTGTTTTACTCAGTAAAGTTTTACTGACACTTAGGTGACTGGCACATGTGTGTTTTACTCCGTAAATTTACTGAGCACTTAGGTGACTGCACATGCGCAAACAACCGCGCGCAGTGGCAGAAAGCTGAAACCACGCCAAGACTTTCACGAGTTACCACCAATATTTCCAGACTAAGCATCTCTGGCCGATTCAATTCAGTGCAAGTCATAAGAGTAAAACTCGTAATGACAAAAAATGTACATAGATAATTGTGTTGGGTTGTGTCTATATTGGCTCATGCGGTTTTTGGCATGTACAATAAACATACTTTGTAGGTATAAAGAATATTTTTTTGAAAATAACTTTATGATTAGCATTTTTTGTAGTAGGTAGATCATTTTAGACTTGAGCCTTTTATAAGTAGCTCGCATGCGAAAAAGTGTGAACACCCCCAGGTCTTTGAGGATCCACGAGAAGTAGATAATCCTCCTATACCTTTAATGTCGGTACTTTCATCCATGCCAGAAACTATAAAAATGTGTGGACAAATTGGATTCAGTATTTGCTTATTATTTGTCATTTTCATTGTGTATCCTCTACATATTACTATTGGCACATGTTCCACACGCACACATACACACACAACGTTATTTTGGATCCCTTAAAATCACCTTCGCTTGTTGTTTGTCGTATAATTGTTCTTTGTGAATAAAAAAAAACTAATTACTTGACTGTTATTTTTTTTCTTTATTTTCTAGGCCCGTAACTGATCCCTCGCTGCTCCGGGGAACAATCGTCGAACTACACGGTGCTGATCGGGAGACGCCCCTGTGTGCTGACGCTTCTGAGAGCAGCTGCTGTGGAGTGGCCAAACTCACCGGACAGCACAAAGTCACGGTCAGCCTTACCCTGCTTTATCAGTGGACGTGGCCTTCGAAACCCCATACCCACTGGGTTAAGGACGGAGAAGTGCGGGTTAGAGGCTGTAAACACACACTGGGATGTATTGTATGGGCTTTTCCGTGATGTAAAGGTGTAAAGGAGGATTTGTCCCCACATTTAGGAAAGAACCAACCCTCTCCAACTTTGTCTTCCAAACGGTCCATGTGTACTGACTTGACATGCTGCATCTCTCTCCCTGATAGCTTGTGGGGGGGTACCGGGAATAAGATTACCCAATGATTTGTATGGTGTCTTCGTTACCACACCTCTTGAAAACGTCCTTACAGGATGGTCCAAAGGTCGCTTTTGACGCGTGCTGGAGTGGAGTCTCTTTTTTTTTGGACCAGTCAAGTTTTAGCCGCTGTGGAACATAAGCACTTGCTAAATTGAATGGGCTAGTGTTGCGAATGCATGCGCAAATTGTTTTTATCACATTGTCCTGCCCCGCCCATTTTGAAAAAAGATGGCAAAAGTGTGGCACATTATTTCAAAAGGCGGACTATGTTGTTAATATTTACAGTCTATTATCTGTGTGGGAGAATGAAAAAAATATCTGAACTCTGAATATCTGAAATAATAAGAAAATAAACCATATGAAAATTAATAAAATACTGCTTAAAAGCAAGAAATAATGAATCTGCCAATAGAACAAGAAAATAAGGTTGTGATGCACTTGATTGCCGCCTAAAGCCGATTACAGTAAAAGGCTGAGACCTATTGCAGCTCTGGTCAGACCCTCAAGTCACCCCACATAATAAGCCATATGACAATTACCCTGATGTTGTTTCCGAACCATTTGCAGCGTTGATGCCGAGCACACTCCGAGCGCCTCTTACCAGGCTGCTGTTAAATATGGAACGCCTCATTAACATGTGATCTTTGCTTGGCCTTGGCGCTTTCAGGCACAATTAAAGAGCTGCGAGTTTACTTTTCTCACAGAAGACGTGAACAATATGAAATGTACCCAAGGTTTGGGGGCGGTTTGGTCAGGAAGTTAATCCATAAAGGCCCACAGTATTAGTATTCCATCAATTTTTGTACTTTTATTGGTTAGAGTTGTGAAAATTCACTAATTGTAACACGGATTGTTAATAAAAACTTGATGCTAGGCTCAAGGAAATGTGTCAAATGGTTGAGCTGTTTATTTTGGCTTGCTACAATCTCTTTCTACACATAGGGGGATCACGAGCTACAATTAAACTTGTGTCTCCCAACCTTTTTCACCCAATGAGCTACTTTTCTCGGGACTATAAGGCAGAGAGCTACTCTTTCAGCGCCCTGAAAGAAGAAAAAAAAGTGATACATTGGTGGAAAAGCCTGATATGGCACATTCATTATTAACATCACATATTGTTATACTAGTACACAAAGTAAAGTGACTTTACAATAATAAATTTAACAATATGATATTGTCTAAACACTGGAATATTAATTATATAATTTGATTTGTTAATAGTACCTTTATCAATTGGCGAGCTACGAAAGGGGTGGCGAGCTACTGGTGACTCCGCGAGCTGCTGGTTGGAGACACCCTGAGTAAATACTACAAAAAACATTAACATGCATTGGTTTGTAAATGCAGCAGTTTTGCCTACCCACCATTCTAGCTTACTTAGCTTAGTGTCCCATGATGCTTCTACGTTTCCCATAAGCTCAATCACTGTCCTGCAGTTTTGCCTTCTGCACATTTCCCACCCGCAAAGCACAAAATACAGTATTGTTGTCATAGATCACTGGCAAACGCCCTGGGTGTATGTAAATGGGCATTCCATGATCTTACAACAAGAAGTTTACAAACAGGCTGAAATGAATGTTAGGAAAAGCAATTCCACTTTATAGCCCTGAGGAGTTGACTTTTTAATATGACAACATTCCATTTTTATATTCAGAAAATATTCAATGGAGGGCATTACAGGCTTTTTGTATCCACTTTGAGCCTTTGCCAAAATATCATTTGGGGATTCACTTTTTTGATAATTGTAACGTCCACGATGGCTCGGAAGACCTTAAAGAAGTGACATTGAAATAACAATCTGATCCTGACTCTAAAAATATAATCAATAAAAGAAAAAGAAAAAAAATGGGTCCAGAACAGTGTTGGTAACTGTAAGTGACGTGGTCCTGAACCTGGACTCATTTGAACAAGAATTAGAATTCTGTATAATTTTTTATTTGTCTTTCGCCCATTACAATTCTTGACCTGTAGGACCCAGCGGGGGCGGTCCTAAAGCCAAGAGGTCCATGAGCAAACTGACATGCCAGCAATCTCACTCGGGGCTGGTGGGGGTGTACCAGAAAAGAATACCCAGTATGTGTATGCTGCCTTCTTCTCTCAAAAACGGCTTAGACAGGATGTGTCCAGAAGTGCTTTTTGTGGTGTGAATGCGACCATCTAGTTTAGCCGCTGTGCTTTTGAATGCCCCCGTTAAATGAGATGGGGCTGGGGCTGGCTAACGCATGTCAATTTATTTTCGACATTTTTCCCTGTCCCTGATGGCCTTTTTGAAAAGCCCCATAACAGCAAAAAGTGGTGGGCACAATAGTTTCAACAGCGGAGATAACGTTGTGTGACCCGCCTGGACTATAAATGTAAATTAGCAGTTTATTTTTTTGTTTTTTACAAATCTTGGCCTTTAACAATTTTGACTAAAAACTCTCAAAACTTATACACTGTGCAATGTGTGTTGTCCCTGATCAAAAAACACCCATAAACTATAATAAATAAAATAAAGACTTAAGAGAAAGCGGTGGGCTGATTTTCAAAAAGAACGACATGTGTAATGTTTTTGAGCTGACTAAATCCAAAAAGTAATGTCAAACGCAATTGCAAAAATCTATGAAAAATAAATAAATAATGTGATCCTTCATGACGTTTTAATTTGCCTGGTTGGTAGTATTGTGGCCGACTGCTGTTTGCGTAAAAATGCCAGTGGAGACTTTGCACTCACACGGTGCTTTATGGCAGTGGGACTAAAATGAACTGCAACATAATTAAATTACTAGTCAATTGTCAGACATTTATCGAAGCCATTACGTTATTTTATGAGCCACTCTTTACTTGTCATGACACTACTTCAACATTACAAAATTTACTAAGAGGACAATTACAGCAGCACACGCAGAGGCTATTGTTCTCGGCAGCTTGAACATAATGATAGCTTTATAAACAAACTATGCGGAAAGTAACAGCATTTTATAAATTGGTATCAGGTTATACCACGACCTCCTGATCCAGGGCTGGTCTGGTCTATTGACATGAGTGTCTGCTATCATTTTAAAGACCCAAGTTTGACTATCAGGCTAAAGGTACAAAGAGGATGTTCCTACTTGCGCGTGGAATCATCAAGACTGTTGGTCCAATTGTAAATCATTCTGTGAACGTGCTCGTCAAATAAGACCAGAGATTTTTGCTCAAAAGTGGAGAGCCGGTTCTTCCTAAAATTTGGGATAATCCTCCTTTATACCTTCCTATTTAACATAAGATAAAGAACCTTTTATTTGTCCACATGGGGAAATTTTCAAATGTTGCAGCGCACATACAGTCAGCAGTAAAGAGCAAAGATGAGCACACAAAATATACATAACTGCTGTGTTTTCTGAGCTAGCCTAAATACGATCAATAAATCTACATTTATAACTGTCTAGTGATCTATACAGTGTAAAGAGATACAATTATATATTGTCAGCAGTGTTAAATTGCCAAACCTTTAATTGTACTTGATGGGGAGAGACACAGCTACCAGCTTCTTCTCTGGATAAAAGTGGCAGTGAGCTACTCCTTGGTACAGATGAAATAAATAAAAAAAAAAATAAACATAATGGTGTGCTAAATGATCAAGTGGTTTTTATCTGATTATATTTTGAGTTCTTCACAAGATTTTGAAATGCACAAATGCTGAAACCAACAATCTTTATTTCAAGCTTGGCAAAGATTGTATTTCTTTTTCCATTTGGCAAATCCTGTTTCAAGACCGTCAAAAGGTTTTCTCTTCATTTAGCCATTTTGGGTTAGGTTAATTGATTGAAAACATTTCTAAATTGTGAAGTCTCATACCTACAAGACAATAATATTGTATATCTGCACAAAGCTAATTCAGCACAAATTGTTTTAAACAGGTAGCGACTTGTAAAAAGCTTGTAGCTTTTTCTAAACTGTGATAGAACCAAACAGTTTGGAGAGAAGTAGAATGCATTTCCATACATAGTTTTTTTTTTTTCTATTGTGTGAAAACCCAGCTTTTATGAAGTCATAATATTCTTGGCATTACAGTCATAATCTGGGACACCCTTTGAATTTGATCAAAATCCTATGGCAGGATTCGAAAAACTGAAGGAAAGACCGCCCTCTCAACTTTTTGAACAAAACAGTAGAATGTTTCCTTTTTTTTATTTCATTAAAGTGTAGTTTTTCTCACTCCCCACCATACTTCCCTATACAGTAGTATCGGCCACATCCGAATGCTCGTTCTACTTGCAGACCAAGTTAGCAAATGATGTTTTGTTCTTGAGCAAAAATTGACATTTGATTCTAACAGAACAGAAAAACGAGTAAACTCCATTACAGGGTGGTTGGTCAAAGGAAGAGCAAAGAAATTATGTCGTGGCTTCAGAGATGGTCCAATACTCAAACATAATGAGTCACCCTGGACACAAAGTGAGTGTGTATAAGCCAACTATAACTGGTCAATGCGTGAAACTTAGATTTTTGCATGTTGTATGTCCCTTTTAAATGGAATGGCTTTAGATATTCTTTCCCCCTTGGCTCGCCCCTGACAATCAGCATTCGCCTGTGTCCGGGAATAAGTTGGATAAAACCTAGTAAAAATAGATGAGATTGTTTTGAGGTCGGAGTTGATGCGAGCAGCTAAGCTGTCTCGGAGCCCTAATCTAACAGCCTTCTTCACTTTTCGGTTGTGAAATAGGGAACAACTTTGCAAACTCGTGTGCATGTTTGGTCCTGTCATCCAGTGCGTTGTAACTGAAGATTCCACCTGTCATGGCCCCATCACCGCCCCCCTCCCTGAGCTGTCACTGCAGTGTCACTGTGGGGCCAAGTGCAGCCAGTGTGGAGCTGTCACCACACCCAAGCCTCTTATTCGCTGTGACACGCGCACGACTTTGAAAAATGCACAGTGCCTTTCCTGCAGCAGCTGTTTCCCATCGGAAGGTCACCGAGGGTCTCATGCAACCTCACCAAAACCCTCCAAATAGCGGAATGTAGTTTGTTTTGTTTTGTATTGAGTGTAGTGTATTGTTTTTCTTTTACGTGACAATGGTGTTTATACCACAAAGTCTCTGTGTTTAGACTTGCTTCATGTCCCAAGATTATCAATGATAGGCTTAGTGGCTGAATCAGAGGTAACTTTTTGAGAGCGTTTATTAATTTAAGCACATGATGCCAATGGGCTGCTCAAATATGTCATTCATTAATCGGAATACACATCCAGAGGCAAGAAATGGCCTCACGGTGGCCGGTAGTGGATAGTATGCCTCTCGTTTCTCAGTAAGAAGGTCTTCAGGTCTGGGGAAGGGATCCTACATGCTCCACTTGCTCCTGACCTAAGCCTTAGTGTCATCCAGATGGGGTAAATGTAGAGGAAAAATTGCACTACACAGAATTCCATCCATCCACTATTTTTTCTTTCCTTAATCCATGTCTGGTTTAGGGCGTGATAAATCATAGCTGCCCCTAATTCACAGAGCACACACACCCCTCACGTGATCCTCCTGCATGGGTCCACAGGAGGAATGCTGCTCCTAGTCTGAGCTGTCCTAGGTCATTCAGGCGTGGCTCATGCAAAGTGGGGTTAAGTAAATGCCCAAGACACATGACAGCAGACATCAGTGGGAGTTGTGAAATAATCTTGTGGTTGGCTCCAAACCCACTACTCAAGCCCAAAGGCAAATGCTTACCCAAACTGAGCCACTGTCGTCCTCCTGAGGGGATTTACTCAAAGAGAATTTATAACTAAACACATATACCTTTGTTTTAAACAGACACACCACTTACACGTTTTATAAAAGAATAATGCTGCATCCATGCTCCTTCAACCACACACACATAAGTGATGGAAACTGAAGCGTTCCGTTGCCAAAAGGCAAAAATCATTTCCGATTATCAAGAGAAAAACAACACAAAATCCATCTGTATACGCTTGTGCTTACCGAACATTCTAGGGTGTCAAAATAGATAATCGAAGTTCCTGATGTGACAATGCAGTTAAAAGAAAAGAAATCTAACCAATACAAATGTAATGGGATTGTTCTATAAAGTGGTTGCAAATTATATATATGATTTTATGGCGAGGGGTTTTGTGCTCTCCATGTGCACCATAGTAACCGGCAGTGTGTAATCACGTAGTACTTTACTGCAAATTATTTTATGATAAATATTGTGTCGTGTGATGTTCTAGTTTATAGAACCAGCAGCCATTATAAGGGGCAAATGTCAGATTAAACATAAAAGCTGGGGTATCTAACTTCTTTCAAAACTTTTGTCTCCTATCCCTATTTGTCCACATGGATAGCAATTCCTTGGTCCTGCCGATTGGAAAACAAATTGTTTATTTTTTTTTCTAAAGATTAAAGTGATGAGCCTTTTGGTCTGATACGTCCCAATATTTCTGTTGGACAAACATGATACCAAGAAAAAGTATTTCTGGTATTTATATTTAGTATTTTTATAATGCAATTTCAGTAATATTTTTAATTAAATCTTGTATAGCATGTCAAATTTTTGCATGTATTATCATAAACGTCCTTGAAAAAGTGACATGGCCTTTCCCCAACCCCCACAGTGGAGTCACATCCACATTGCACCACCCAGCCACAACCACTAAACCCGAAAGCCACTGGCCCTGTCACCAACGTCCAGTTATTCATTTGATGCGGGACCCACATCAAACCAGCCTTCTGTTGTTTTCCTGGTTTTCCTCTTTGGGACTGGAATGTCACGTTGAACTATGGCAGTATCGGGCAAGTATTGGCGGGTGGTGCGGTTGTCCTTTTTTTTTTTGTTTTTTTTCCGATCGGATCAGCTGTGTACGGCCTGTGTTTGGGGTTGTGTGCGAGTCCCCAAGCACACAGCTGTTTGCTCCATGTATGTTGACCTACATGATGGGGACACCCGATGGTATAGTCTCGTTCGAGGGACGTACAGTAAAGTGTGACCCCTCCGACGCTCACTGTTGGAGCAGCTGTGAACCTCACCTGAGTTTATCGAAGGAAGTTAATTGTTTATTTTGCCGTGAGCCCTATAACCGGAAGAGCTGTGACAAGAAGTGTAATAAAATTAGTTTGAAAATTGGGTACAAGAAGTGAGAGTTATAATGGTGGAAGTAATGGATTCGTGTTGTGCAACGTCTAAAATAGATAATACTATGTTGGGAAGCAATTCTTTAGTAAGGTACAATTCTAATTGGATCAGAAACAGCAATTCACTTGAATGAACTAAGTAAATATGGATGAATGATTGATTAAGACAAAAGAACATGAATTCTGCCATGGACATATTGTGGAACTGTTTTATTTATAATTATTTGTAATACATAATAATTAAATTAACAGTGTTCCACAAATGGTCCAGCAGATTCTTGTTCGTTTTCATTAATAATTCATTCATCATATTTATCTTTGTTCATTCAAGTGAATGCTGTTCTGATCCAATTAAATTGTAACCTACTAAAGAGTTGCTTCCCACCACTAGTTATTATCCTATTTTAGACGTTGCACAACACGTATAATTACATTCCACAATTATAACGCTCACTTTTGTACAATTTCAACTCAATTTTAAACACTTCTTGGCACAGACTCTGTAAATAGGCTCACGGCAAAAATAACAAATAACTTCCTTCGATAAACTCAGGGAGGTTCTCAGCTGGCCTCCACACAGCTGAGAGTCGGAGGGGCCAACACTTTACTGTACGTCCCCCGAACGAACTATACCATCGGGTCCCTCATCATGTAGGTAAACTTACATGGAGCAACAGCTTGTGGGCTCCCTGGGGACTCGCAGCACAAACCCAAACACAGGCCCTACACAGCGGATCCGCGATCGGAACGGACAACCGCACCACCCCGCCAAACTTCGCCGAGCTGCCATATTCATCCGTGACATCCCATCCAAAAGAGGAAAAACAGAAAACAACATAGAAGGCTGGTTTGATGTGGGCCATCATAGTGAATAACATGGACCGTGGTGACAAGGGCAGTGGCTTTCGAGGTTTAGTGGTTGTGGCTGGTGTGAATGGTGACTCACTGCGGGAGGGTTGGAAAGCCATGTCAACTTTTTCAAGGACGTTAAGAATATTTCCATGCAAAAATGACATGGCTATACAAGAATTTTATTAAAAATATACTGAAATTGCATTAATAAAAATACTAAATACTATATACCAAAGAAAATACTTTTTCTTGGTATCATGTTTGTCCCAACATAAATATTGACGTATCAACCACAAAAGGCTTATCTTTATTCTATTAGAAAAAAAAATAAACTATCTTGTTTCCAATTGGCAGAGACCAGAATGCATCCATGTGAAAACTAGGGGATAGAGAGACCAAAAGTTTTGAAAGAAGTTAGCTACCCCAGCTTTTATGTTTAATCTGACATTGGCCCCCTAGAATGCTGCTGGTTCTCTAACTATAACCATCACACGACACATTATGTATCATAAAAAAATTTGCAGTAAAGTACTACGCCTGATTACACCTGCCGGTTTACTATGTGCACATGGAGACAACAAACCCCCGCCATCAATAATATATTTAATTTGCAACATTTCTTTATAACACAACCCTACAATTTGTCATTGGGTGAATTTATTTTCTTTTAACTGCATGTCACATCAGGAAACTTTCCGATTATAATTTTGACAACCCTAAATGTCGAGTAGCACAAGCGTACAGATGGATTTTGTGCTGTTTTTCTCTTTATAAAGGAAATAGAATTTTGCCTTGGCATCGAACCGCTTCAGTCCATCCCTATGTGTGTGTGTTGAAGGAGCTATGGATGAGCATTATTCTTTATAAAACGTTAAGTGTGTGTCTGTAAAACAAAGAATATTTGTTTTAGTTAAAAAATTGCTCTTTGAGTAAATCCCCTCAGAGAGCGACAGTGGCTCAGTTGGTTAAGCATTGGCCTTGGGCTTAGGTTAGTGGGTTGAGCCCAACACAAGATCTATTTCACCACTCCCCACTGATGTCTGCTGTCCATTGTGGTCCTTGGCAATATACTTACCCCACTTTGCAAATGAAGCCCCCCTGAATGACCTAGCAGCTCAGACTAGAGCAGCCATCCTCCTGTGGACACCTGCAGGAGATCAGTGAGGGGCTGGTGCTCTGTGAATTAGGTGCAGCTCTGATTATCACGCCCTATAACCCACATGGATTAAGAAAGAAATAAATGAGGATGGAATTCCTGTAGTGCAATTTTTTCTCTAACATTTAACCCAGCCTGATGCCACTAAGGCTTGGTCAGGAGCTTGGTCCTGTAGACCCTTTTCCCCAGACCTGAAGACCTCTTACTGAGAAACGAAATAGGCGGAAATAAAATAGGAAAAAAAAAGCGAAGCATACTATCCACTAACAGCCACCGGCTGGCCCATATCTTGCCTCTGCTGTGTATTACAGTATTAGGAATGACATATTTGGCAGCCCATTGGCATTCATTGGCTAAAATTAATAAACGCCTCAAAAAGTACCTCTGATTCAGCCACTAAGCCATCATGATATCTGGGACATGAAGAAATCTAAACACAGAGACTTTGTTGGGATAAAAAAAAAATTGTCCACGTAAAAGAAAAACAAACACACCACTCAATACAAAACAACAAACTACATTCCCCCGCTATTTGGAGTTTGGGAGTTGCATGAGACCACCTCGTGACCTTCCGTGGAACAGCTGCTGCAGGGAAAAAAGAAAGGCAACTGTGCATTTCAAAAGGTGTGGGCGCGTGTCACAGCGAATAAGAGGCTTGGGTGTGGTAGACAGCTCCACACTGCTGCACTTGGCCCCACATGACACTCGCAGTGACCAGCTCAGGACGGGGGCGGTGATGGGCCCATGACAGGAGCTCAATACAATGCACTGATGACAGGACCAAACAATCAACACGAAGTTTGCAAAGTTGTTCCCTATTTGCACATCAGAAAAGTGAAGAAGGCTGTAGATTAGTGCTCCGAGACAGCTACGTCTCGCATCACTCCGACCTCAACAAACTCATCGATTTTTAAATGTTTAGTTCCAACTCCACGAAACAGGCAGAAGGCATGATTGTCAGGGCACGAGGACAAGGGGGAAAGACATATCTACAGCCTTCCATTTAAAAAGGACATATACAACATGCCAACATCTAAGTTTCACAGCCTTTGGAACATGTTATAGTTCGGACTTTTACACCCGCGACTTGAGTTCCAGGGTGACTCATTCATGTTTAGTAACTTGACCATCTCCTAATCCAGACCATAATTTCTTTGCTCTTCCTTTGACCACCACCCCTGTAATGGGATCTTACATCGTTTACTATTGTCTGTTATGAATCATATGTCATTTTTGCTCAAAGAACAAAACATCACTTGCTACTTGGTCTGCAAGTAAAAAAAAAAAAAAGAACGAGCATTTGGATGTGGCATACTACGTATAGGGAAGTATGGTGGGAGTGAGAAAACTACACTTAATGAAGTTAAATTTATAAAAAAAAAGGAAAACATTCTACTGTTTTGTTCAAAAAGTTGAGAGGCGGTTTCTTTCCTTCAGTTGTTTTAAGAATCCTGCCATAAGGATTTGATCAAAATCAAAGGTGTCCCAGATTATGACTGTAACTGGCCCAAGAATATTATGACTTCATAAAAAGCTGGTTTCACCACAATTGAAAAAAAAAAACAATGTAATGAAATGCATTCTAACTTCTCTCCAAACTGTTTGTTCTAATCACAAGTTTGAAAAAGCTACAAGCTTTTTTACAAGTAGCTACATGTTTAAAACAATTTGTGAATTAGCTTTGTGCAGATATACATTATATTGTCTTGTGGGTAATGAGACTTCACAATTTAGAAATGTTTTAAATCATTATTAACCCGAACCAAAATGCTAAATGAAGAGAAAACCTTTTGGACGGTCTTGAAACAGATTTGCCAAATGGAAAAAGAAATACAATGCTTTGCAGCTTGAAATAAGATTGTTGTTTCATGCATTTGTTGCCATTTCAAAATCTTTGGAAAGAACCTCAAAATATATCAGATAAAACCATTGACCATTTAGCACACCATTATTTTAACTTTATTTCATCTGTACCAAGGAGTAGCTCACTGCCACTTTTATCCAGAGAAAGAAGCTGGTAGCTGTGGTCTTCCCCATAAAGTACAATTAAAGTTTGTCGCAATTTTAACACTGCTGACAAATATAAAATTGTCATATCTTTACATGGTATAATCACTAGACTGTTTAATGATAGATTATATTGACGTATTTAGAGCTAGCTCAGAAACACAGCAGTTATGATATTTTGTGTTCTCCATCTTTTGCTCTCTACTGCTGGACTGTATTGCGCTGCAACTTTGGAAAATTCCCCACTGGTGGACATAATAAAAGTTCTCTATCTTATGTTAATAGGAAGTATAAAGGAGGATTTTCCCAAATTTAGGAAAGAACGGAAACTCTCTGGTCCTCTTTGACGAGGTACGTATCACCAGAATGATTGACAATTAGGAAGTACCAATATCCTTGAGCAGGGGTGCACAATACGTCGATACGCGATCTACCAGTCGTACGCAAAGGTAGTTTTGGTAGAATCGCATTAAATAAATAAAAAAGTACACATCTAAAAACAATAATATACAAAATACTCCGGGCAAATGGAGATTTTGAAAACTCCGTTAATGCATTTGTGTGTAGTCCAGAGATATCCGGAGTTTTGCGTTCTGCACGCCACAGTACCCCCTAAACTTCCCGTGATCACGATGCCATGGATCAACTACCTTAAAAAACTGTTCGCTTGAGGATGCGCGCAGCAGCGAACACCTCCACATCAGAGAGCAGCAAAAGTGATCGCGGGGGACTTCACGCTTTAAAACAACTAAACCAGGACTAAACCAGGACTAAACCAGGACTAAACCAGGCTTGAGGACGGGGTCAGATGCTGGAAAACATACGTCCTTTACTCTGATGTCTTCTATTAATGTAAAAGTGCGCGTTACCGGCTCTGCATCAAAGCTCCGCCCACTTTCTGGTGTTTTTCCCCAACGCAGGACAGGACGTAAACCCGCACATGGTTGAGAAGGTAACGAATGTGATTGTAACGCAGAGGTGTGGGATCAAATTATTTTTATAAACGAGGAGAGGGAAAAAATTTGGATTAAAAAAAACGGCCACCTGGCACATGGACATGGCACCACAGTCCAAATGACCATCTGTTTTTACACAGTAATGTTTTACTGAAAACACTTTGTGACTGGCACATGTGTGTTTTACTCTGTAATGTTTACTGACACTTATGACTGCACATGTGTGTTTTAACTCAGTTAATGTTTTTACTGACACTTAGGTGACTCACATGTGTTTTTACTCTGGTAATGTTTTACTGACACTTAGGTGACGCACATGCGCACGACCGACCGGGCGCTCAGTGCAGGAAAGCAAAACCACGACAAACTTGTCAGCGATACCACATTTTTCCAGACAATGCATCTCTGGCCGATTCAATCAGTGCAAGTCATAAAGTAAAACTCGGTAATGACAATAAATGACATTGATAATTGTGTTGTTGTTGTTGCTAATATAGGCTCATCGGTTTGCATGTACATAAACATACATTGTAGGTATAAAGAATATTTATTTTGAAATAAATACTATGATTTAGCATTTTTTGTAGTAGGTACGACTCATTTTGACTTGATCCTTTTATAAGTAGCCGCATTCTGAATAAAGTGTGAAGCACCCCTGGTCTTTGAGGAATCCACAGATAAAAAGAAGTAGATAAGCCGCCATACCTTTAATGTCGTTCTTTCATCCATGCAGAACTATAAAATGTGTGATCAAATTGGATTCATATTTTGCTTATTATTTGTCATTTTCATGTGTACTCTTCTACATATTACTATTGCACATGATCCACACCGCACACATACACACACACGTTATTTGTTGATCCCTTATAAATCTCCCATCTCTTGTTTTTGTCGTTTAATTTGTTCTTTTGTGAATAATAAAAAAACTAATTACTTGACTGTTATTTTTTTTCTTATTTCTAGGGCCGTAAACCTGATCCCTGCCTCCCGTGGAACAAAATCGTCCTGGAACTTCACGGTGCTGAGCGGGGAGACCGCCTGTGTGCTGAACCGCTGTC
>OZ035835.1:39193078-39225578 GCA_964034765.1 Knipowitschia caucasica
CACACACTCACACACACACACACAGACACACACACACACACACTCACACACAGACACACACACTCACACACACACACACAGACACACACACACACACAGACACACACACACACACACAGACAGAGTTCTCACATGCCCCCCCCCCCCCCCCTCCCTCTCTGTTCAGGTGCTGGGGACTCTGCGAGCCACTGATAAAGACGAGCAGCCGCCTCCTTCAGCTTCAGTCTGGCAAGTCCCAGCTCCAACTTCTCTGTCCGGGACCACGGCAGTAAGCTCTGTCACACACACACACACACACAGACACACACAGACACACACAAACGCACACACACACACACACACACACAGACACAGACACAGACACACACACTTTGGCCTGCACTTCTGCAATAGGAGATGGATGGCACAGTATAATGGACTTTGACATTAATAGGGATCGATCGTCCGCAGCTACGATTGAGGGATGGAGAAGTGTAGGGTCAGAGAGTGTTTGGGCCTGTGTCCAAACACTCAGAGAGAGACCAGAGAGAGACCAGAGAGAGACCAGAGAGAGACCAGAGAGAGACTAGAGAGGGACCAGAGAGAGACTAGAGAGGGACCAGAGAGAGACTAGAGAGAGACTAGAGAGAGACCAGAGAGAGACCAGAGAGAGACCAGAGAGAGACCAGAGAGAGAGACCAGAGAGAGACCAGAGAGAGACCAGAGAGAGACCAGAGAGGGACCAGAGAGAGACCAGAGAGAGACCAGAGAGAGACTAGAGAGGGACCAGAGAGAGACTAGAGAGGGACCAGAGAGAGACTAGAGAGAGACTAGAGAGAGACCAGAGAGAGACCAGAGAGAGACTAGAGAGAGACCAGAGAGAGAGACCAGAGAGAGACCAGAGAGAGACCAGAGAGAGACCAGAGAGGGACCAGAGAGAGACCAGAGAGAGACCAGAGAGAGACCAGAGAGAGACCAGAGAGAGACCAGAGAGACCAGAGAGAGACCAGAGAGAGACCAGAGAGAGACCAGAGAGAGACCAGAGAGACCAGAGAGAGACCAGAGAGAGAGACTAGAGAGGGACCAGAGAGGGACCAGAGAGAGACCAGAGAGAGACCAGAGAGAGACCAGAGAGAGAGTCCTAATCCCCACACACACAGGCCACAAACATTTTCTTCTGACTTTACATAAAGGTAACTGTCATGTTTCACTGTCGGCTGATGTATGTGATGTCATCGGAGGATTTGCCAAATTTCACACACACACAAATCCACAAAACAGCAACACACTAAAGCGAGAGAGCACTCAAACCATCAAAAAAACAACTGTAAAAACAAAGCCTGTGGTTCACGAGGCACAGAGCAGCTCTGTGTCTTCTCTGCGTCTGAGTCCAGCCCTGACCCTGTGAGGCTGGAGGGATTTGGTTGAAATGATTCCTCAGTCCTCAGAGCGTTCGCGGCGCTCAGACTGAAGGGGATTGAGAGTCTGGGACCAAAGTGCTGCTTCAAATCAACAACACAAACACTAAACAACCCGGCGCTCTCAGGTCCTCCCGGCCGCCGCACACACACACACAGGCTTTAGTAGCGGTCGTAAGGACACGGCGTCGTCTGGAGCTTTTCTACGTCCGTCACAAAAAGGAAGCAGTTTGTTTTCATGTGAATCTGGTTTTTGGTTCCTTTGAAAGTGGAACTGCAAAAGGGTGGAACATTTATGAGACAGTTACGGAAAGTTTCTGGTAAATTTCCATTGGACGTTAACAGTATTGAAGAGGATTTTCACAAATTTTAGCAAAGAACCGCTTTTTAATCCACTTTTTGAACTAAACTCTCTGGTCTTATTGGACGAGCACAGTTGGGAGGACCAGTAGTCTTCATGATCCACCCGGAAGTAAGGTATTCTCCTACAGTATATAGCTTTAAGAATTTACTGCAGGACTCCCTTGAAAACAAAATAGGTTCTAAATCTCATCAGGACTTTACAGGTTCAAGACGCATTTTGTGAATATTCCATGTTGGAAATAATTGTAACGTAATAAAACTGTATCTCATCCAGAAAAAATATGAACAGAAAAGATCCAGTAAAACGTTTTCCACAGATTCAAAAGTAGGACCGAAAAAGTTGGAGTAGGGGGCGTGGTCTCAGGGGTGTGGTCTCAGGGGGCGTGGTCTCAGGGGTCCAGGTCTCAGGGTCCAGGTCTCAGGGTCCAGGTCTGAGGCGTGGTCTTGCAGGTCCAGGTCTATCTCCTCTCTTCAATTTGTGTTTCCAATATTCTCATGGCATTTGTTTGTATTCAGAAACAGTGACTTTTACAGTGACTTTTTTGTTTTATCCCAAACCTCTGCTCTTCCATCTCTGTGGCATCAGTACAAACTCCCCCCCCCCCCCCCCCCCCCCCCCCATCACCTCCCCCTCCCTCCCCCATCACCTCCCTCTCCATCACGTCTGAACGGCTCCTCTAACCTTGTCAGAGGACCCTGAGAAGGCAAATATCCGCCTCAGACGAGAGCTCAGGACGAAGCATTTAGTCCGACTGTTACTTTTTCATCCACAGATAAACGCAGAAGAAACGGCCCCGTGCCTCTCAGAGATTTCCCGAGGCCCTGGGGAGGGGGGGAGGGGGGGGGGGGGGGGGGGGGGGGGGGGGGGGGGTGAGGTAGTGGTGAGGGAGGGGGGGAGATGGAAGAGCAGCAGAGGAGATTGTGGAGGATGGATAACAGAGTCCGATGTACACAGTATTTATGATGCACAGGTTCCTGGGTCTGAAGATTAGAGGAAACTCAATGTTTTTACTTAGATTCTGTCCTGGTCTCGCCCTGGTCTCCTCCTGATCTCCTCCTGGTCTCCTCCTGGTCTCTGTGTGTGTCGTCCTGGTCTATGTGTGTCTCGCCCTGGTCTCTGTGTGTCTCGCCCTGGTCTCTGTGTGTCTCCTCCTGGTCTCCTCCTGATCTCCTCCTGGTCTCGCCCTGGTCTCTGTGTGTCTCGTCCTGGTCTCCTCCTGGTCTCGCCCTGGTCTCTGTGTGTCTCGTCCTGGTCTCCTCCTGGTCTCGCCCTGGTCTCTGTGTGTCTCGTCCTGGTCTCCTCCTGATCTCCTCCTGGTCTCGCCCTGGTCTCTGTGCGTCTCCTCCTGGTCTCCTCCTGGTCTCGTCCTGGTCTCGTCCTGGTCTCGTCCTGGTCTCGTCCTGGTCTCGTCCTGGTCTCGTCCTGGTCTCTGTGCGTCTCCTCCTGGTCTCCTTCTGATCTCCTCCTGGTCTCGCCCTGGTCTCTGTGTGTCTCGTCCTGGTCTCCTCCTGATCTCCTCCTGGTCTCGTCCTGGTCTCTGTGCGTCTCCTCCTGGTCTCTGTGCGTCTCCTCCTGGTCTCTGTGGGTCTCCTCCTGGTGTCTCGTCCTGGTCTCCTCCTGGTCTCTGTGCGTCTCCTCCTGGTCTCTGTGCGTCTCCTCCTGGTCTCTGTGCGTCTCCTCCTGGTCTCTGTGGGTCTCCTCCTGGTGTCTCGTCCTGGTCTCCTCCTGGTCTCTGTGCGTCTCCTCCTGGTCTCCTCCTGATCTCCTCCTGGTCTCGCCCTGGTCTCTGTGCATCTCCTCCTGGTCTCTGTGGGTCTCCTCCTGGTCTCTGTGTGTCTCCTCCTGGTCTCGCCCTGGTCTCTGTGTGTCTCGTCCTGGTCTCCTCCTGGTCTCCTCCTGGTCTCTGTGGGTCTCCTCCTGGTCTCGCCCTGGTCTCTGTGCGTCTCCTCCTGGTCTCTGTGCGTCTCCTCCTGGTCTCTGTGGGTCTCCTCCTGGTGTCTCGTCCTGGTCTCCTCCTGGTCTCTGTGCGTCTCCTCCTGGTCTCCTCCTGATCTCCTCCTGGTCTCGCCCTGGTCTCTGTGCATCTCCTCCTGGTCTCTGTGGGTCTCCTCCTGGTCTCTGTGTGTCTCCTCCTGGTCTCGCCCTGGTCTCTGTGTGTCTCGTCCTGGTCTCCTCCTGGTCTCCTCCTGGTCTCTGTGGGTCTCCTCCTGGTCTCGCCCTGGTCTCTGTGTGTCTCGCCCTGGTCTCTGTGCGTCTCCTCCTGGTCTCTGTGCGTCTCCTCCTGGTCTCTGTGGGTCTCCTCCTGGTGTCTCGTCCTGGTCTCCTCCTGGTCTCTGTGCGTCTCCTCCTGATCTCCTCCTGGTCTCGCCCTGGTCTCTGTGCATCTCCTCCTGGTCTCTGTGGGTCTCCTCCTGGTCTCTGTGTGTCTCCTCCTGGTCTCTGTGTGTCTCGTCCTGGTCTCCTCCTGGTCTCCTCCTGGTCTCTGTGGGTCTCCTCCTGGTCTCGCCCTGGTCTCGCCCTGGTCTCTGTGTGTCTCGCCCTGGTCTCTGTGCGTCTCCTCCTGGTCTCTGTGCGTCTCCTCCTGGTCTCTGTGGGTCTCCTCCTGGTGTCTCGTCCTGGTCTCCTCCTGGTCTCTGTGCGTCTCCTCCTGGTCTCCTCCTGATCTCCTCCTGGTCTCGCCCTGGTCTCTGTGCATCTCCTCCTGGTCTCTGTGGGTCTCCTCCTGGTCTCTGTGCGTCTCCTCCTGGTCTCTGTGGGTCTCCTCCTGGTGTCTCGTCCTGGTCTCCTCCTGGTCTCTGTGCGTCTCCTCCTGGTCTCCTCCTGATCTCCTCCTGGTCTCGCCCTGGTCTCTGTGCATCTCCTCCTGGTCTCTGTGGGTCTCCTCCTGGTCTCTGTGTGTCTCCTCCTGGTCTCGCCCTGGTCTCTGTGTGTCTCGTCCTGGTCTCCTCCTGGTCTCTGTGCGTCTCCTCCTTGTCTCTGTGGGTCTCCTCCTGGTCTCGCCCTGGTCTCTGTGTGTCTCGTCCTGGTCTCGCCCTGGTCTCGTCCTGGTCTCCTCCTGGTCTCTGTGCGTCTCCTCCTTGTCTCTGTGGGTCTCCTCCTGGTCTCGCCCTGGTCTCTGTGTGTCTCGTCCTGGTCTCCTCCTGGTCTCGCCCTGGTCTCCTCCTGGTCTCTGTGTGTCTCGTCCTGGTCTCGCCCTGGTCTCTGTGGGTCTCGTCCTGGTCTCGCCCTGGTCTCGTCCTGGTCTCCTCCTGGTCTCTGTGCGTCTCCTCCTTGTCTCTGTGTGTCTCCTCCTGGTCTCGCCCTGGTCTCTGTGTGTCTCGTCCTGGTCTCCTCCTGGTCTCGCCCTGGTCTCCTCCTGGTCTCTGTGTGTCTCCTCCTGGTCTCGCCCTGGTCTCTGTGGGTCTCGTCCTGGTCTCGCCCTGGTCTCTGTGTGTCTCGTCCTGGTCTCCTCCTGGTCTCCTCCTGGTCTCGCCCTGGTCTCTGTGTGTCTCGTCCTGGTCTCCTCCTGGTCTCGCCCTGGTCTCTGTGTGTCTCCTCCTGGTCTCGCCCTGGTCTCTGTGTGTCTCGTCCTGGTCTCCTCCTGGTCTCGCCCTGGTCTCCTCCTGGTCTCTATGTGTCTCGTCCTGGTCTCGCCCTGGTCTCTGTGTGTCTCGTCCTGGTCTCCTCCTGGTCTCGCCCTGGTCTCTGTGTGTCTCGTCCTGGTCTCCTCCTGGTCTCGCCCTGGTCTCCTCCTGGTCTCTGTGTGTCTCGTCCTGGTCTCGCCCTGGTCTCTGTGTGTCTCGTCCTGGTCTCCTCCTGGTCTCGCCCTGGTCTCCTCCTGGTCTCTGTGTGTCTCGTCCTGGTCTCGCCCTGGTCTCTGTGTGTCTCGTCCTGGTCTCGCCCTGGTCTCTGTGTGTCTCGTCCTGGTCTCCTCCTGGTCTCGCCCTGGTCTCCTCCTGGTCTCTGTGTGTCTCGTCCTGGTCTCGCCCTGGGAATAGAGCGTGTTGCAGACGGAACAATGAGTCCGTGTGTGGAATGTGAACATCCTCCAACGTCTGAACACTCAGGGTTATACTCATCAATGTTCTTCCGCTTCATCCGGTGCCGGGTTTTACTCAGCGACTGCTTTGACTGTTCACTTGTTTTAGCACAATCCATCGTTTATACAGTTCAGTGTACAGTGGTGATAAACTACTGTAGCCACAGCTGCCCTGGGGCACACTGACCGAAGCGAAGCAACCAGTCTGTGCTATCGGCTCCTAGTATAAAATCTAGCTTTAGCATAATGAAGAAGCTAGTATAAAATCTCTAGCTTTAGCATAATAAAGAAGCTAGCATAACATCTCTAGCTTTAGCATAATAAAGAAGCTAGTATAAAATCTCTAGCTTTAGCATAATAAAGAAGCTAGTATAAAATCTCTAGCTTTAGCATAATAAAGAAGCTAGTATGAAATCTCTAGCTTTAGCATAATAAAGAAGCTAGTATGAAATCTCTAGCTTTAGCATAATAAAGAAGCTAAAATAAAATCTCTAGCTTTAGCATAATAAAGAAGCTAGAATAAAATCTCTAGCTTTAGCATAATAAAGTAACAAGAATCTTAATATAACACAAAAAGGTCCTCTGCAAAAACTAAAATATGTGGTGTTTGGTTTCACTTATAATGATAGTTTCTGTCGTCAGTTTGTTTTTCTAAAGTCAGTAAAAATCTTCTAAATTGTGTAGAAATCTCAGAAACCACTTATGAAGAAAGTGCTGGACGTGTGCGAGGTCTGACATGTTGTGTTTCTGCCACGCTCCGGCTCTTTTTGATACAGGCTCAATTTTCCCATTTTTGGTTTTTTAACGAACGCCGCGGCCTTTGATTGACAAAATAATTACAGGCAGAAAACCTGGCACCGAGCGGACGCTTTGTTGGTTTCATTTGGAGGGATTTAAGAATCAAAGATCAAAGAACAACGAAATAGTACACTCTACACAACTATAGTACACTCTACACACTATAGTACACTCTACACAACTATAGTACACTCTACACAACTATAGTACACTCTACACACTATAGTACACTCTACACCAGGGGTGCTCAATACGTCGATCGCGATCTACCAGTCGATCGCAAAGGTAGTATTGGTAGATCGCATTAAATAAATGAAAAAATTACACATTCTAAACAAATATATACAAAAAACTCCGGGCAAAGTGGAGATTTTTGAAAACTCCGTTAATGCATTGGTGTGTAGACAGAGATAACCGGAGTTTTGCGTTCTCGCACGCCACAGTACCCCCCTAAATTCCTCTGATCACTCAAGCATGGATCATACTACCTTAAAAATTGTCCGCTGTGAGATGCTCGCAGCAGCGAACATCCTCCACATCAGAGAGCAGCAAAGTGATCGGACTCACGCTCGAAAACAACCAAACCAGGACTAAACCAGGACTAAACCAGGGCTGAGGACGGGGTCAGTGCTTGTAAACATACGTCTTTACTCTGAGTGTCTTCTATGACTGTAAAAGTGCCGTTACCGGCGTCTGCATCAAAGCTCCGCCCACTTCTGTGTTTTTCCCCAACGCAGGACAGGACGTAAGACACGCACATGTTTGGAATGTTACGAACGTGATTGATAACGCAGATGTGTGGATGCAAATTATTTTATAAACTGAGGAGGGGAAATATTTGGATTTTAAAAAAATAGGCATGGCACATGGACATGGCACCACAGTCAAATGACATCTGTGTTTTACTCAGTAATGTTTTACTGACACTTAGGTGACTGCACATGCGCAAACAACCGCGCTCAGTGCAGGAAAGTAACCTTGCCTGCAAGCTGAATTCTCGCGGTATTTGTGAGTTCACAAACACTCGAGAATACATCTTGTACCGCTCCCGCTTACACTTTTCGAGTCGAACCACTGGGTGTGCGAGCCAATCACGCGCCAGTCTGGGGGTTTAGGGCGGGATATCCGGGTTTGACGAAAGCAAGAAGTGCCGGGCCGAAGCAAAACAAACATGGCTACGCAGGAGGACGGACGCAAAGTCAGTTTTAGCAGAATCTCCAATTTCTTTTTTGAAAGATGAACAGCGAGAGGCGCTTTGTACATTTCTGGACGGCAACCTTGGTAGGCGGGCACACAGCGTCACTTCGCCCAATCAGCTTCAAGTATTCTGCTGCTTACCCCTCCTTTCCCCGAAAGGATTCTCCGGGAGAAATCCCAGATTGATATCGCGGAGAACGCGTTAGAGTTCTACACAATCATCAATCTGGCTTTTGCCAGGTTAGCAGGAAAGCTCAACAACGACAAACTTGTCAGCGAGTTACCACCAATTTTCCGGACTATGCCTCCCTGGCCGATTCAATTCAGTGCAAGTCATCAGAGTAAACTCGGGTAATGACAAAAAATGTACATAGGTAATTGTGTTGTGTTGTGCTATATTGGCTCATGCAGTTTTGCATGTACATAAACATACATTGTAGGTATACAGAATATTTTTTGAAATAAATATATGATTTGCATTTTTGTAGTAGGTAGATCATTTTGACTTGATCCTTTTATAAGTAGCTCGCATGCTGAAAAAGTGTGAGCACCCCTGCTCTACACTATAGTACACTCTACACAACTATAGTACACTCTACACAACTATAGTACACTCTACACACTATAGTACACTCTACACAACTATAGTACACTCTACACAACTATAGTACACTCTACACACTATAGTACACTCTACACAACTATAGTACACTCTACACTATAGTACACTCTACACACTATAGTACACTCTACACACTATAGTACACTCTACACACTATAGTACACTCTACACAACTATAGTACACTCTACACTATAGTACACTCTACACACTATAGTACACTCTACACACTATAGTACACTCTACACAACTATAGTACACTCTACACACTATAGTACACTCTACACACTATAGTACACTCTACACTATAGTACACTCTACACAACTATAGTACACTCTACACTATAGTACACTCTACACACTATAGTACACTCTACACTATAGTACACTCTACACACTATAGTACACTCTACACACTATAGTACACTCTACACAACTATAGTACACTCTACACACTATAGTACACTCTACACTATAGTACACTCTACACACTATAGTACACTCTACACACTATAGTACACTCTACACAACTATAGTACACTCTACACACTATAGTACACTCTACACACTATAGTACACTCTACACACTATAGTACACTCTACACACTATAGTACACTCTACACACTATAGTACACTCTACACAACTATAGTACACTCTACACAACTATAGTACACTCTACACTATAGTACACTCTACACAACTATAGTACACTCTACACAACTATAGTACACTCTACACAACTATAGTACACTCTACACTATAGTACACTCTACACACTATAGTACACTCTACACAACTATAGTACACTCTACACACTATAGTACACTCTACACTATAGTACACTCTACACAACTATAGTACACTCTACACACTATAGTACACTCTACACTATAGTACACTCTACACAACTATAGTACACTCTACACACTATAGTACACTCTACACACTATAGTACACTCTACACTATAGTACACTCTACACACTATAGTACACTCTACACACTATAGTACACTCTACACACTATAGTACACTCTACACTATAGTACACTCTACACTATAGTACACTCTACACAACTATACTACACTCTACACTATAGTACACTCTACACTATAGTACACTCTACACTATAGTACACTCTACACTATAGTACACTCTACACAACTATAGTACACTCTACACAACTATAGTACACTCTACACTATAGTACACTCTACACAACTATAGTACACTCTACACAACTATAGTACACTCTACACAACTATAGTACACTCTACACAACTATAGTACACTCTACACAACTATAGTACACTCTACACACTATAGTACACTCTACACAACTATAGTACACTCTACACAACTATAGTACACTCTACACTATAGTACACTCTACACACTATAGTACACTCTACACACTATAGTACACTCTACACAACTATAGTACACTCTACACAACTATAGTACACTCTACACACTATAGTACACTCTACACACTATAGTACACTCTACACAACTATAGTACACTCTACACAACTATAGTACACTCTACACAACTATAGTACACTCTACACAACTATAGTACACTCTACACAACTATAGTACACTCTACACAACTATAGTACACTCTACACAACTATAGTACACTCTACACACCTATAGTACACTCTACACTATAGTACACTCTACACAACTATAGTACACTCTACACAACTATAGTACACTCTACACAACTATAGTACACTCTACACAACTATAGTACACTCTACACACTATAGTACACTCTACACTATAGTACACTCTACACAACTATAGTACACTCTACACAACTATAGTACACTCTACACAACTATAGTACACTCTACACACTATAGTACACTCTACACAACTATAGTACACTCTACACAACTATAGTACACTCTACACAACTATAGTACACTCTACACTATAGTACACTCTACACTATAGTACACTCTACACAACTATAGTACACTCTACACAACTATAGTACACTCTACACAACTATAGTACACTCTACACAACTATAGTACACTCTACACTATAGTACACTCTACACAACTATAGTACACTCTACACAACTATAGTACACTCTACACACTATAGTACACTCTACACTATAGTACACTCTACACTATAGTACACTCTACACAACTATAGTACACTCTACACAACTATAGTACACTCTACACAACTATAGTACACTCTACACTATAGTACACTCTACACAACTATAGTACACTCTACACAACTATAGTACACTCTACACAACTATAGTACACTCTACACACTATAGTACACTCTACACTATAGTACACTCTACACTATAGTACACTCTACACAACTATAGTACACTCTACACAACTATAGTACACTCTACACAACTATAGTACACTCTACACACTATAGTACACTCTACACTATAGTACACTCTACACAACTATAGTACACTCTACACAACTATAGTACACTCTACACAACTATAGTACACTCTACACAACTATAGTACACTCTACACAACTATAGTACACTCTACACAACTATAGTACACTCTACACAACTATAGTACACTCTACACAACTATAGTACACTCTACACAACTATAGTACACTCTACACTATAGTACACTCTACACACTATAGTACACTCTACACACTATAGTACACTCTACACACTATAGTACACTCACACTATAGTACACTCTACACACTATAGTACACTCTACACACTATAGTACACTCTACACACTATAGTACACTCTACACACTATAGTACACTCTACACACACTATAGTACACTCTACACACTATAGTACACTCTACACAACTATAGTACACTCTACACAACTATAGTACACTCTACACACTATAGTACACTCTACACACTATAGTACACTCTACACACTATAGTACACTCTACACTATAGTACACTCTACACTATAGTACACTCTACACTATAGTACACTCTACACACTATAGTACACTCTACACACTATAGTACACTCTACACACTATAGTACACTCTACACAACTATAGTACACTCTACACAACTATAGTACACTCTACACTATAGTACACTCTACACACTATAGTACACTCTAACTATAGTAATCACACCATGTACACTCACACTATAGTACACTCTACACTATAGTACACTCACACTATAGTACACTCTCTACACACACTATAGTACACTCTACACTATAGTACACTCTACACTATAGTACACTCTACACACTATATAGTACACTCTACACACTATAGTACACTCTACACACTATAGTACACTCTACACACACTATAGTACACTCTACACAACTATAGTACACTCTACACAACTATAGTACACTCACAACTATAGTACACTACACTATAGTACACTCTACACATATAGTACACTCTACACACTATAGTACACTCTACACTATAGTACACTCTACACAACTATAGTACACTCTCTACACTATAGTACACTCTACACACTATAGTAGTACTATAGTACTCTCTACACTATAGTACACTCTACACACTATAGTACACTCTACACACTATAGTACACTCTACACAACTATAGTACACTCTACACAACTATAGTACACTCTACACACTATAGTACACTCTACACACTATAGTACACTCTACAACACTATAGTACACTCTACACACTAATACTACACTACAACTATAGTACACTCTACACAACTATAGTACACTCTACACACTATAGTACACTCTACACACTATAGTACACTCTACACTATAGTACACTCTACACTATAGTACACTCTACACCAGCCATTCCCAAACTCAGTAACACCGAGGCCCCCTTAAAAATCTGTCGGGTCTGCGTGGCCCCCCCAAAATAATAACCAAGAAGACAACATTAAGAATAGGCTCTTCTGGTTATTTTATTTTGGGGAAATAGCCTCTGCTACAAACATTGTAATACAAAAATGATTACAGTGGATTATTCAAGTCAAATAATGAACACAAATATTTTAATATTACAAACAAAACATTATAAATTTAACATTAAATAATTATATTATATTTTTTATTTTTTTTATGACCTCCCGCGGCCCCCCTGCAGTACCCTCGCGGCCCACCAGGGGGCCGCGGACCCCACTTTGGGAGACACTGCTCTACACTATAGTACACTCTACACTATAGTACACTCTACACAACTATAGTACACTCTACACAACTATAGTACACTCTACACACTATAGTACACTCTACACTATAGTACACTCTACACAACTATAGTACACTCTACACAACTATAGTACACTCTACACAACTATAGTACACTCTACACTACTATAGTACACTCTACACAACTATAGTACACTCTACACACTATAGTACACTCTACACACTATAGTACACTCTACACAACTATAGTACACTCTACACAACTATAGTACACTCTACACTATAGTACACTCTACAGTACACTCTACACAACTATAGTACACTCTACACACTATAGTACACTCTACACACTATAGTACACTCTACACACTATAGTACACTCTACACAACTATAGTACACTCTACACAACTATAGTACACTCTACACACTATAGTACACTCTACACACTATAGTACACTCTACACAACTATAGTACACTCTACACACTATAGTACACTCTACACACTATAGTACACTCTACACTATAGTACACTCTACACTATAGTACACTCTACACACTATAGTACACTCTACACACTATAGTACACTCTACACAACTATAGTACACTCTACACAACTATAGTACACTCTACACACTATAGTACACTCTACACACTATAGTACACTCTACACACTATAGTACACTCTACACACTATAGTACACCCTACACAACACTATAGTACACTCTACACACTATAGTACACTCTACACACTATAGTACACTCTACACAACTATAGTACACTCTACACAACTATAGTACACTCTACACTATAGTACACTCTACACTATAGTACACTCTACACTATAGTACACTCTACACTATAGTACACTCTACACACTATAGTACACTCTACACAACTATAGTACACTCTACACTATAGTACACTCTACACTATAGTACACTCTACACTATAGTACACTCTACACTATAGTACACTCTACACACTATAGTACACTCTACACACTATAGTACACTCTACACACTATAGTACACTCTACACAACTATAGTACACTCTACACACTATAGTACACTCTACACAACTATAGTACACTCTACACACTATAGTACACTCTACACAACTATAGTACACTCTACACACTATAGTACACTCTACACAACTATAGTACACTCTACACAACTATAGTACACTCTACACACTATAGTACACTCTACACACTATAGTACACTCTACACACTATAGTACACTCTACACAACTATAGTACACTCTACACTATAGTACACTCTACACACTATAGTACACTCTACACACTATAGTACACTCTACACTATAGTACACTCTACACTATAGTACACTCTACACTATAGTACACTCTACACTATAGTACACTCTACACTATAGTACACTCTACACACTATAGTACACTCTACACAACTATAGTACACTCTACACAACTATAGTACACTCTACACACTATAGTACACTCTACACACTATAGTACACTCTACACAACTATAGTACACTCTACACTATAGTACACTCTACACACTATAGTACACTCTACACACTATAGTACACTCTACACTATAGTACACTCTACACTATAGTACACTCTACACAACTATAGTACACTCTACACACTATAGTACACTCTACACAACTATAGTACACTCTACACCAGGGGTGCCCAAACCTTTTGCTTCCAAGGGCCAAAGTAAAAATTTGCCAGTGGGCCGCGGGCCAAATACACCAATATTATGCATGAAACACAAATAAATGTAGATTTGATCAAGTTCTTTTAAATGCATTAATTATTGTCTATCAGTGCAAATCACAGCTGAATGAATTAAATCAACACAGTCTTAGTGAAGTGGAGGCTCCAGGGAAATATGCAGGTTTGAGGAGACTACAGTACGGAAAGATTCCGGTCGGGTAATCAGGGTCCAGAGGAGCGAGATTTTCTGTCATGGCTTATTTAAAGGTTAAAATCATATAATAAAACCTCAAAAAGAGAACAGAAACATACATTTTGTGTGCACCATGTGCACTTGTATATTGTAAATAGTAACTGTAACTCTATTTTAAATTTAAATTTATTCCTTAGAAGTGTTTTTTATTCTTTTTTTATTATCTCTGTTGCACTGAGCCAAAGCAATTTCCAAGTCTATTTTCATATATTTATTTTGAACAAAAGTTTTTAACTACATTTGAATCATATTACTTTATCTTAGCTTTTATCAAAAAGGGGAGACATCACTGATCAATAGATCTGGTTTTAGCACACTTTTAAACAATACATTTTAACATTAAGTAATGAATTTGGGAACATAATTGCTAACTGCATTTTCTAAACATGATCAGGTTTTAACTCTGTTTTAACATAGGACAAGTATTCTCAATTAGTAGTGAACTGAATATTAAACTAACAAAATCAGACTAGTTAACCATGATTTGTTCCTGGAGTTTGTTTTGTTTTGCCTAAACACAGTACAACATTTATAAACAATCAAAACAAAGTAACTGTTAAAGAGTCCGAGTTTCCGCTCCTCCAAAGGGCTCTTGAACGCATCATAAAACTCAGCGTAAGTTCTGACATTCAATGATCGCGAGTGAGGACGGCGCTTACCGGCTTCTTTCATGGGGTTGTAGAAGGGTTTGTTTTGCACGGTATCTGTTGCTTCTACTTACGTGGATCGTGCGCTGCGATCCCTGCTTGTCCTGCTTGAACTCACTCTGAAGTGTTTGTGTCCGTCCTTTTTAACACACCGGGTGGGTGCGGATTGCGCAGGTGAATAGTTCCACTCACCATTTCCCTCCGGTGAGGAGGGGGAGTGGCAGTTCGCCAGCACAATCCTCTCAATTTGATAAAACATTAAATAGCTCCAAAAAATAATAATAGTAGGCTGAAAAAAAACATAAATGGGCCTTGCACCCAATTGTTTTGAAAGATGTGTTTGATTTTAAAAAACATTTTAGTGCAAGTCGATGTGAACCATGATTGAGGAGTGTATCTCGATACAACACTTAAGTACTGGACAGTCGTAATTCAGAGGGCGACTATGCGCCCGCGCAACCTCAGACATGTCACTGTTAATTCAGCGAGGCTGAGGGACGCAGATAGAAACTTATAGCGGAGGTGGGCAATGTTTGGCGGGCCAACTGAAATGGTCTGGCGGGCCAACTTTGGCCCGCGGGCCCCACTTTGGGCACCCCTGCTCTACACTATAGTACATCCTACACTATAGTACATACTACACTATAGTACATACTACACTATAGTACACTCTACACTGTTATAGTACACACACACACACACTCATAGACACACACACACACACACTCATAGACACAAACACACTTTCTTTGGCCACCGCAGACTAAACAGTGTGTGTGAGACAGACGCAGTAATGAGGTTCAAACTAAGAAGCCAGACGTACGTAAACAATAGAACCCACGAGGCGCTATGGCAACGACAGCAACAGGAAGCACAGGAGGACAATCTTCATCTGTGTCTGTACCGTCCGCCCACACGCCGCCACACGCCGCCACACGCCGCCGCCACACGCCGCCGCAGCATCGGGACGTTTTCCTGTTTGATGTGGGCCGCAACTTTTGGAGCTCGGAATAATGTGAGAATGTGAAAGAAGCAGAATGAAACTGGGACTGAGGAGAGATTCTGCGAACAGAGATATTATTTTCATTTCCTGAATTTGATTTTCTAATCTCTAATCTCTAATGAAGTCTTATCAGGGTTTCTTTGGTTGGTGCATAATTACAAACGATTCTGAGGAGATTTCTGATGATATCTCTCAATTCAGCTCAGTTTATCAATTACATCCACATCTGCGGAGAAAGATCCTGTCAGACCTCTAGAGCTACGCAGGACAGGGCCTGGTTAGTGCTGTGATGGGAGACCTCTGGGAACAGCAGGTGCCACAGTGGGGCGGCTGCGGCTGTAAAGTGCCAAACTGTGGTTGTGTCCTTAGGCAAGACACTTTACCCCCATTGACTAGAATGAGTCTGGTGTGTGTGTGAGTGGTTGGTGGTGGTGGGAGGGGCCGATGGCACAGACTGGTTGCCTCGCCTCTGTCAGTGTGCCCCAGGGCAGCTGTGGCTACAGTAGTTTATCACCACTGTGTTTGGAGAGAGAGGATAATGATGTAAAGTGTTGAGTCTTCTATAAAACCATGCATTATTATTACATCATAAACTGTGTACTGCTGCACAGTGCTAGCTCAATGAAGTGCTCATGGACAAAGTTTTGCTTCAATTCTCTCTTTCTCCCATTGACTTCCATGTAAACATAAACTCCTCAGTTTGTGTCACACTTGCCTTTTTGGGCTGAAAAAAGGCCTTTTTGGTGTTCGCTGTGATCCTGTTTAATTATTTTGATTTTGTCTTTATAAATCCTCAGATAAGGAATCACCAATTCTTATAACAATGACACAGATAACTGTTATCTACTGAGCAGACTGCATGTGGTCTGTTTTGTTGACAACATTTTACTTTTGTGAGACTCTTTCTGGAACAGCATCTAGTATTCATGAACACAAAGTGAGGTAACCGAGCTTTAATCACAGCTCCTGCTTAAAGACCTTAAAGGCTGTAGACCCAGGACTGAGGCTGTAGACCCAGGACTGAGGCTGTAGACCCAGGACTGAGGCTGTAGACCCAGGACTGAGGCTGTAGACCCAGGACTGAGGCTGTAGACCAGGCTGAGGCTGTAGACCCAGGACTGAGGCTGTAGACCCAGGACTGAGGCTGTAGACCCAGGACTGAGGCTGTAGACCCAGGACTGAGGCTGTAGACCCAGGACTGAGGCTGTAGACCCAGGACTGAGGCTGTAGACCCAGGACTGAGACTGTAGACCCAGGACTGAGGCTGTAGACCCAGGACTGAGGCTGTAGACCCAGGACTGAGGCTGTAGACCCAGGACTGAGACTGTAGACCCAGGACTGAGGCTGTAGACCCAGGACTGAGACTGTAGACCCAGGACTGAGACTGTAGACCCAGGACTGAGGCTGTAGACCCAGGACTGAGGCTGTAGACCCAGGACTGAGGCTGTAGACCCAGGACTGAGACTGTAGACCCAGGACTGAGACTGTAGACCCAGGACTGAGGCTGTAGACCCAGGACTGAGGCTGTAGACCCAGGACTGAGACTGTAGACCCAGGACTGAGGCTGTAGACCCAGGACCGAGACTGTAGACCCAGGACTGAGGCTGTAGACCCAGGACTGAGACTGTAGACCCAGGACTGAGGCTGTAGACCCAGGACTGAGACTGTAGACCCAGGACTGAGGCTGTAGACCCAGGACTGAGGCTGTAGACCCAGGACTGAGGCTGTAGACCCAGGACTGAGGCTGTAGACCCAGGACTGAGGCTGTAGAATGTCTTGATTGGAGTCTGACTTCTCTCCTGATTAATGAGGTGCCGCCTACTGCTTCTGGTCTTTGTGCGCGAGTTGAATTCCCGCTGCTGTGAAAAGCCTCCCCGGCCGTCGTCTGCGGAGATCTTCATTTTCTGTGTGAATGATTGGCGACCGCAGGGCTTTTGATTTCCATGTGGCAAAAGAAATGAAAGGTTTTGTGATTTGAAGAAAAGACAGGGTCCAAAAGGCACTAATACCGGAGGAGACAGGGATGGAATATCAAAGTAGTGGATACGAAGGAGGGAGATGTAGAGAGACTTATACGGACAATAAACAGCCAAGTCCTCGTTACTGAGGACCAGGGGTGTGACCATCACCACACATGGTAGTTTAGCACCATCGTGTGTACCCTGGTCTCGTTCTCTCAGGTCCATCATCATGTCCTGCTGTAACGTCTGGGTCTGGTCCCTGTGTCTGTGAATACAATCTGTTGAATTCCATCCGACCAATCAGAGAGCGCGGGAGGCGGGTGTTGTAGTTAGATGTCGGTGACGTCAAGAGTTTGTGCTGAACGGGAAGGTTGTAGTTTGGAGAAGAATGTGATAGTAAAGTAATCTGGTCTGGTTCTATCAAGAAACTGAAACTGGAGCAAGAGGAATGTTTAGCAAATGAAATCTCTGGGAAAGATTTTGGCGCTACTCCCCACGGGCTCCGTTAGCGGCAAAGGAGATGGCTAAAGCTAGTCTAAATGCTAAATGCTAAAGCTAGGCTAAATGCTAACAACACACTCGGGCTCATTACACAGTACACGTCACAGTAAACTCAGATCCAATGGTTTCAATCTGCAAAAGGAGTTAGCCCCTCCCACCTGTTGCTGAGTAATAACATGTGAAGGATCTCCGTGTGTCCAGAAAGGCGCTGTTATCAACATTATGAACTAAGGATGCACTGACAACACTGTATTCAAAACCGATACCGAGTACTTTCATATGAGTACTTGCCGTTACAAGTACTGCATTGTTTTATCTCTGGGAATTCATCAAAGTAATAAAACTGAAATTAAAAAATATTTCTAATTTCAACAATAAGAAAATGCTTTAACAAATAAACATTTTAGTGATTTCTTTAACATCAGCATTAAGAGCCACTGTCATGTTCCTCTCACACATGTATTCAGCATATTTATGTTCACGCTGTTTGCAGACACAGTGGTTCATATGTACGGTCCTGAGTTCATTAAATAGGTAAAAGCTATAGCTCCGGTGCTAGCAAAGGTTGCTCTGTGCGGTGATATTATTATAGATCTGTGAGTTTTATTAAGTTTCTGATGTTATATGTGTTTTTAGACTCACCTCGTGACAGTTTTACACCTTGTACAGTCTGCTTTACTCTTGTCACTCTTGTTTAGTTAAAACAAAACTACCATACGGCCGACATCTTGTCCGCTTGCTGCTAGCTTGCTTGTCGGTAGCTTAAGCCTGGTTCACACGAGACAATTTTAAAATTGTCGGCCAATTTTTTTCTCTGTGTGAGACCCCACACACGGAGCTAAAAGATCATGGGTCGTACAGTGTGTGGTGCAGCCACTCGGCAAGATCACACAAACCACACACATCACACACAAACCACACACATCACACACAAACCACACACATCACACACAAACCACACACATCACACACAAACCACACACATCACACACAAACCACACACATCACACACAAACCGATTCCCCCGAGCATTCACAGGTCAGACGGAAATCTCACAAAATCTCTCGAGATCAAGCGTGACTTCAGAGTAAACAATCATGGCGGACAAAGAGGAGGCAGCGGCGATAGTTTGTTTTTATCTGAGAAAAGACGTGATCAAAGAAAAGGCGACGGTCAAAGAAGTGCAGACGACACGAGCTCGGACGATACTCGCTTCATCGTGATCTGGAGGAGAGTGGTTTTTTACAGTGTTTCCTCGTCTCGTCTTCTGATTGGCTACACGCCGCAGTCATGGCAACGTGCTCGTCTGTCCCCGACACCACACACGAAGAGAAATCGGGCCAAAACAATCCAACATGTTGGATATTCGGAGCGTTCTTACGATTGTCGTTTGGGTAAATTGGGTCCAAATTCGGCCCAATTATTCTGCCGTGTGAACCAGGCTTTACTTTCTCGCTGCAGGAGATCACCATGGCAACACAGCTGTCCGCAGTCGTGACGCTAAAATGTAAATGAATGAATTTAAATAAGAAATGTGGGTTTCGGTTTCCGGGATCAGAGTCGGTTCTGGTGCATCCCGACCTTAAAGGACAACTCAAATCCACTTTTTTTTGCTGATAAACGATTTAAATGAGTGTCCAATAGTGTTGTCTACATATCCTGGTCATAGTTTTTTCACTTTGGTGCAAATTAGTTGAAAGTTAAACTTTCTGCCTAAAACCGTCTGTGAGGCGCCATCTGCTGGCGACCTGTATTACTACATTTGAATTTTGAATCTGGCGCCAACACTGGCACAGAAGTTGGGCCTGACGTCAGCAGCCCCCCGCCCAGAGCAATGTAAACGGCCCAGTCTCGTTCACGCCCCCTTTAGTCCTCCAGGCCACGCCCATTTAGAGGAAGATTTGAACAGGAAATGTGAGTGACGTAAGCTCCGAGGACCGGGGGTGAGAACCACTTTAAACCCGTCACAGCAGTTTTCTGGTTGTACGCGTTGAGACGAAGGTCTATAGTTCTCAGATCTGCTGTTGCATGCTGGGACGTGGACTCAGACGTGGTGTGTGTGTTTTGCAGATAACTCGGCCGACATCGTGGTGAAGCAGGGCCCCTTCAGTCTGGACGACTCCCGGGACTACAGTGTGTATGTGCGGGTGGGGGACGGGGGCCAGTCCCTGCTCACCAGCGTCACCCAGGTCTCCATCAAGGTCAGTGTCCAGCAGCGCGTTCATTTCACAGATACAGAGATTAGAGATTAGAGATTAGAGATTAGAGATGTGCAGTAAAACCACACACTGTGAAAAGGATCAAATATGAGGTAAAAATGGTTTGAATCCAGTGGTTTTTATCTTTTTATCTGACACGTTCTGAGTCTTTACCCTCTCAGGCCCAAATGAATCTAAATGACAAGAACAAATCTGATATTTGGCAAAAATTATCATCTGGGTTAGTATTATACAATCCTGACATTTTTTATTGAGACCTTCACGGGCAATGCATTCTGGGATGTTGCAGATTTGCAACATTGGCCTGCTGTGGATAGAGCTGAGCCGAGTGAGATTGATTTGAAATTGACGTCGAGAAAGTGAAAGAATTATGGGTCTGGAAGAGTTAGGTAAGAAATGAAGTTGTTGCAAATCTGCAACGTCTGCCTGGAGAGGGTTAAGTCAGTTAGTCTGATTAAAGAACTTTAGTTCCTCATTCAAAGGGAGATATTGCTGTATCTTTGTAAAACATGATGATTTTACTTTGTCCTGTTGGAGAATCTAGTTCAAGGTTCATTTTGCAAATTTAAGCAATTTTTGTGTTTTTCATCACTTTTTGCAGAGATACATGTGCGAAAGTATCCAGTACAAAAACAAAACACTTTAGAAAGTCCAGGAAAGAGCTTTGTTCAGACTGAAACACACGTCTCCCTTGGGTCTGGTTTGGCACAGACTGGCAAAGGATGTCCTCGGCCAGACCCATAGAACCAAACCTTAAAGCCACTGTCCCTGATTTCCTGGTAACATGTGGAGCTGCAGACAGTCCACAGCTCCTGGGGACAAACCACAACAAAGTGTGATTTGTATAAATCTAACTATTTTATTTATAGTTAGATTTATGAATAAAATAGACTTGAAAAAAATCATCCAAAAAGATCCTGTCTGTCAGATGACCAGGACCAGGACCAGGTAGTACCAGAACCAGGACCAGGAACCAGGTAGCACCAGGACCAGGACCAGGACCAGTGCCAGGACCAGGACCAGGACCAGGACCAGTGCCAGGACCAGGACCAGGACCAGGACCAGGACCAGGACCAGTGCCAGGACCAGGACCAGGACCAGGACCAGGTGGCATTAGTCTCCTGGAGATGGAGAAGTATAAATAACAGACTAATATTTACAGAGCTCTGCACAGGCCAATATTTGGACACACACACACACACACAGGCACACACACACACACACAGAGACACACACACACACACACACAGAGACACACACACATACACGCAGAGACATACACACAGACACACACACACTCACACACAGAGAGACACACACACACACACACAGAGACACACACACAGAGACACACACACATACACACAGACACACACACACACACACACAGAGACACACACACATACACGCAGAGACATACACACAGACACACACACACTCACACACAGAGAGACACACACACACACACACACAGAGACAAACACACACTCTCACACACACACACACACCCACACACAGACACACACACACACAGAGAGACAGAGCACAGAAGTGAGCATAGGACACACCACACCACAGGGTCTGGTCCTCAGGTCTAAGTCTAGGGTCTTGACTGGGACCGGTCCTCAGGTCTAAGTCCAGGGTCCAGACTGGGACCGGTCCTCAGGTCTAAGTCCAGGGCAGGGCAGACCTGGCTTCATGACACACTGCAGCAGGATGCCTCAGGGCAGACGTGGCTTCATGACACACTGCAGCAGGATGCCTCAGGGCAGACGTGGCTTCATGACACACTGCAGCAGGATGCCTCAGGGCAGACGTGGCTTCATGACACACTGCAGCAGGATGCCTCAGGGCAGACGTGGCTTCCTGTTCCATCTAATTAAATGTGTGTTCGTGTTGCAGGCGTGTCGCTGTGACGCCCGCAGGGTGCCCACCCAGTGTAAGGTGTCCGCTCGCAGGATGGGCGTCAGCGTGCACGCCCTCATCGCTATCCTGCTCTGCATCCTCACCATCCTAGGTAACACAAACCTGTTATTTTATCTAGGATGTTTTCTGTTCGAGCGCTTTGGTTTTCAGCTCCTCCTGAACCGGATCTTCTTCTTGTCTGAGTTTCTTTTACATTATCAATTCTTTAGACCAAGCTATTTCTTTGTCTCGAGCTTCAGACTGTTCTGAATAAGATGAGGATGTTTGGACTGGACCAGAACCGGACCTTTCAGTTTAACAAACCTGACATTACTGACTGCATCCTGTGCAAATGTGTAAATACAGAAAATAAAGAGAATCATTTTTAAGGTCAGGATAAATAAAGGTTTACTATGTGCAATACCCCTGAACACCTCTAGGGGTCTGCTTCAGGGGGATTCAAACCCAGCTCAAGGAAAACGTGTTCATCACTTTTCCACAATTTTGTTCCAAACCTTTGTTTTCAGAATCAGCAAAAATCAAAGTCTAGAAGTTACTGAAACTCTGAGAGAATTGAAATCATCACATTACTTTGTAAAAATACTTTCTGTTGGAGGATGGAGTCCACTCAGAAAAGTCCTGTTCTGACCCGGATTCAAACCTCAGAGGGACATTTACTTCTGCTTTATCCGTTGCCGGGTGGTGGAGGCAGCAGTCTGAGCAGGACACAGACTTCCCTCTCACACTTCTCCAGCTCATCTGGGGGAATCCTGAGGCGTTCCCAGAGACACAATCCTCTGGGTCCTGGGTCTCCTCCTGGTCTCCTCCTGATCTCCTCCTGGTCTCCTCCTGGTCTCCTCCTGATCTCCTCCTGGTCTCCTCCTGGTCTCCTCCTGATCTCCTCCTGGTCTCCTCCTGGTCTCCTCCTGGTCTCCTCCTGGTCTCCTCCTGGTCTCCTCCTGGTCCTCCTCCTGGTCTCCTCCTGGTCTCCTCCTGGTCTCCTCCTGGTCCTCCTCCTGGTCTCCTCCTGGTCCTCCTCCTGGTCTCCTCCTAGTCTTCCCCTGGTGGGACATGCCCAGAACACCACCTAAGGGAGAAGACTAGGAGGAGACCAGGAGGAGACCAGGAGGAGTCCCAAACAGATGAGCCATCTCCACTGGCTCCTCTGCACATGGAGGAGCAGCGGCTCTACTCTGAGCTCCAGTCTGCAGAGGAAGCTCATGTGGAGCTTGTATCTCGTCCTCTCTGTTATTTCCCAAAGCCTGGAGAGACGGAGACTGCATCAGAATAATATTATCATTATTATAAGCCGTTAACCTCAGCAGACACATGTAAACATTACACTGAACCACGGCAGCGACTCTTTACCAACGACATCAGCTCAAATCCAGGAAGAGCAACAATAAGAGCCGTGGGTCAAAGGGCGCGGGACGACCACTGACTATAAATGTCCCGGACCCTCGTGGCCCTTAGCTCCTCCTGCGTCAGAATCTACAGCACTGGAACTTTAGGTCAGACGATGCCAACAAAACACTTTTCTATATTCTGCTCTTTAAACTGAACCGTTTCCATGGTTACACACAAGCCCTGAACGCCGGTGAGAGTGACTGATACATTTTGCGATAGAGGAGAATGATATTAGGCGCTCTTCTCTTCAGAACGGCTATAAATATGGTTTGTGTTTTCGCCTGAACTTTTTTGGCTCCTGGTGTTGTTAGCGGAATGAATAATGCAGCAGCGGATGTGGGAATAAAGCCTCGGGTCGTGGGCTCGGCTTCGCTTTGATTCCGCACCTTGGCCCCGTCGTGCTGCTCCGGCTTATGGCGAAGACGGAAAAAATAGAATCCGTCATCCCCGAGGCGATAAACACGTAAATGGAAACCGCAGGTCAGAGTGGGATCAATTAACGACACAGGGAAAAGAGAGAGACTTAAGAGGAAGGAGAGAGGGAGAGTTTAGCGCTTCAGTAACGGTTGCATTTTAACCATAGACTGTAGATATTAACGTAGTCACTTCTATCTCCGTCGTCCAAACTAATGTGTTTCAAAATGGCCGCCAAGGCTGGAAAAGAATGAACCAAACCAATATTGCTTCGTTGAATTCACATCAGAATTCACTCAAAAACATTGTTACAATCAGCAGCAAGACTCACTCACAGACATTTATAATAACACAGATTTAAGGAAAGGCTCAGATCTCCACAGACAGATGTCTCACTCTGCTCCCATCAGGGCGTAGGTTCAGGTCCCTCCCGTTCAGAACACAAAGGGCCACATCCAGATTCCTCCTGTACACTGGTCTTATCTCGGACTCTCAGGTCCAGCATCATGTCCTGCTGTAACGTCTGGCTCTGGTCCCTGTGTCTGTGAATACAATCGGTTGAATTCCATCCGACCAATCAGAGAGCGCGGGAGGCGGGTGTTGTAGTTAGATGTGGGTGACGTCAAGAGTTTGTGCTGAACGAGCAGGTCGTAGTTTGGAGAAGAATGCGACAGTAAATTATTCTGTTCTGGTTCAATCCAAATATCAAGAAACTGAAGCCGGAGCAAGAGGAATGTTTAGTAAATGTCATTGAAGCAAAGATGTTGTGGCGCAACTCCCCACGGGCTTCGTTAGCGGCAAAAGAGATGCTAAAGCTAGTCTAAATGCTAAATGCTAAAGCTAGGCTAAAGGCTAAATGCTAACAACAGACTCAGGCTCATTACATACGTCACAGGAAACTCAGATCCAATGGTTTCAATCTGCAAAAGGAGTTAGCCCCTCCCACCTGTTCACGGAGTCAATGGAGACAATCCAGACCTTAGTATGAAATGAAATAGTACTGTGGTGTGATAAGACCAGGATATTTCACATCCACAGCGTATTTTTGTAAGTAAGTAAGTAAGTAATCTTTATTTATATACCGCCTTTCACAGACCAGAGTCACAAAGCGGTTTACAATTGTTATTTTTGGGCATTTGTCTCTCTCTCCACACCGAGATGGGAGCGGGGGCACCAGTACAGGAGGCGCATGCCAGAACTATTGGACATATTTTTAGTGGTAGGGGAAACCGGAGTACCCGGAGGAAACCTACGCAGACACGGGGAGAACATGCAAACTCCACTCAGAAAGGCCCTGGTCCGGCCGGGATTCGAACCCAGGACCTTCTTGCTGAGAGGCGAGAGTGCTATCCACTCAGCCACCGTGCCGCCCGATTTTTGGAGTAACTTGGCGAGATTAGAATTGAAGAAAAAGTGGTACAGGTCTGATTAATTATATAAACATGTTTTATTTGTCTTATTTCACACTTTTCAGCTCTGCCTTTTCCAAACAAACTAAATATCAAAACAAATCTATGAAAAGTACCCATGTGGGGGGGGGGGGGGGGGGGGCCGAGAGCAGAGCCACGTCAGGGACAGCTCAGACAGATGAAGGATTATTTATCTGTGTGTAAAGAGGAATCCTGTCAGACTCTGACCTTTCTGGAGCGGTGCGCACAAACAAACTGTTGATTTCAGTAAAAATACATGTTTTTCTGCAGATGTCAGACTCCACCTCAGTTATTGTTGTTCCCTGCAAAGGATTCTGGGACATCGTGTTTACCTCGGCTTCAGGAATCACATGTTTGTTTGTTTGGGCTCAGTGCAGATGGATCCATGAGAGATTCTTACTCAGACGCTTTGGTCGTGCAGTCATTTACCTTTTTAATCTTACTTGTTTAGCAATAATACACTTATTTACACTTAATTACACTTATTTACACTGTTCATAATTCTTTGCATTTCTGTCAAGAATCAAATCGAGTTAGAGCCGTAACTTCAGCAGAAAATCTCTGTCGTTCAGATCAGAGTGATCTGTGTCAGTCTGTGTTAGAGGGAGCAGCGTCTGCAGTCAGAGCTCTATCAGACTGTGTTAGAGGGAGCAGCGTCTGCAGTCAGAGCTGTATCAGACTGTGTTAGAGGGAGCAGCGTCTGTAGTCAGAGCTCTATCAGACTGTGTTAGAGGGAGCAGCGTCTGTAGTCAGAGCTCCCTCACCTCTGGTCATGAGCTTTGGGTAATGACCAAAAGTAAAAGATCACGGATACAAGCGTCAAAATGATCTTCCTCCGCAGAGTGGCTGCTCCCTTAGAGAAGGAGGAGCTCAGTCACACGGGAGGAGCTCGGAGTAGAGCCGATGCTCCTCTACGTGGCGAGGAGCCTGTTCGGATGCTTCCTGGTTTCTTCTCTGGGGACGAGCCAGGACACGGAGGGACTGACGCCTCAGGATTCCCCCAGATGAGCCGGAGAAACAGAAGAAAACCCTGGAGCTTTAGTGTCACTTTGGTTAAAGCCTTTTCTGTTTTTCTGTTTCTGAAAACGTACAACTTTACTTTCTGGACTAACCCACCAGCTGCTGCACATATAAGCCTCACTGGAACAAGAGCTGCAGGTTTTCATGTTTAGTGCAGCGGAGAGACGAGGTGGAGGGGTTTTCTACGCCTCCTTCACCTTCTTCACCTCCTTCACCTCCTTCACCTTCTTCACCTCCTTCACCTCCTTCACCTCCTTCACCTTCTTCACCTCCTTCACCTCCTTCACCTCCTTCACCTCCTTCACCTTCTTCACCTCCTTCACCTCCTTCACCTCCTTCACCTCCTTCACCTCCTTCACCTCCTTCACCTCCTTCACCTCCTTCACCTCCTTCACCTCCTTCACCTCCTTCACCTTCTTCACCTCCTTCACCTCCTTCACCTCCTTCACCTCCTTCACCTCCTTCACCTCCTTCACCTCCTTCACCTTCTTCACCTCCTTCACCTCCTTCACCTCCTTCACCTCCTTCACCTCCTTCACCTTCTTCACCTCCTTCACCTCCTTCACCTCCTTCACCTCCTTCAACTTCTTCACCTCCTTCACCTTCTTCACCTCCTTCACCTCCTTCACCTCCTTCACCTCCTTCACCTCCTTCACCTCCTTCACCTCCTTCACCTCCTTCACCTCCTTCACCTCCTTCACCTCCTTCAACTTCTTCACCTCCTTCACCTTCTTCACCTCCTTCACCTCCTTCACCTCCTTCACCTTCTTCACCTCCTTCACCTTCTTCACCTCCTTCACCTCCTTCACCTCCTTCACCTCCTTCACCTTCTTCACCTCCTTCACCTTCTTCACCTCCTTCACCTTCTTCACCTCCTTCACCTCCTTCACCTCCTTCACCTCCTTCACCTCCTTCACCTTCTTCACCTCCTTCACCTCCTTCACCTCATTCACCTCCTTCACCTCCTTCACCTCCTTCACCTCCTTCACCTTCTTCACCTCCTTCACCTTCTTCACCTCCTTCACCTCCTTCACCTCCTTCACCTCCTTCACCTTCTTCACCTCCTTCACTCCTTCACCTCCTTCACCTCCTTCACCTCCTTCACCTCCTTCACCTTCTTCACCTCCTTCACCTTCTTCACCTTCTTCACCTTCTTCACCTCCTTCACCTTCTTCACCTCCTTCACCCCTTCACCTCCTTCACCTCCTTCACCTCCTTCACCTTCTTCACCTCCTTCACCTCCTTCACCTCCTTCACCTCCTTCACCTCCTTCACCTCCTTCACCTCCTTCACCTCCTTCACCTCCTTCACCTCCTTCACCTTCTTCACCTCCTTCACCTCCTTCACCTTCTTCACCTTCTTCACCTCCTTCACCTCCTTCACCTCCTTCACCTTCTTCACCTCCTTCACCTTCTTCACCTCCTTCACCTTCTTCACCTCCTTCACCTCCTTCACCTCCTTCACCTCTTTCACCTCCTTCACCTCCTTCACCTTCTTCACCTCCTTCACCTCCTTCACCTCCTTCAGCTTCCTTCACCTCCTTCACCTCCTTCACCTTCTTCACCTCCTTCACCTCCTTCACCTCCTTCACCTTCTTCACCTCCTTCACCTCCTTCACCTCCTTCACCTCCTTCACCTTCTTCACCTCCTTCACCTCCTTCACCTCCTTCACCTCCTTTCACCTCCTTCACCTCCTTCACCTCCTTCACCTTCTTCACCTCCTTCACCTCCTTCACCTCCTTCACCTCCTTCACCTTCTTCACCTCCTTCACTCCTTCACCTTCTTCACCTCCTTCACCTCCTTCACCTCCTTCACCTTCTTCACCTCCTTCACCTCCTTCACCTTCTTCACCTTCTTCACCTTCTTCACCTCCTTCACTCCTTCACCTCCTTCACCTTCTTCACCTCCTTCACCTCCTTCACCTCCTTCACTCCTTCACCTCCTTCACCTTCTTCACCTCCTTCACCTCCTTCACCTCCTTCACCTCCTTCACCTTCTTCACCTCCTTCACCTCCTTCACCTCCTTCACCTCCTTCACCTTCTTCACCTCCTTCACCTCCTTCACCTTCTTCACCTTCTTCACCTTCTTCACCTCCTTCACCTCCTTCACCTCCTTCACCTTCTTCACCTCCTTCACCTTCTTCACCTCCTTCACCTTCTTCACCTCCTTCACCTCCTTCACCTCCTTCACCTCTTTCACCTTCTTCACCTCCTTCACCTCCTTCACCTTCTTCACCTTCTTCACCTCCTTCACCTCCTTCACCTCCTTCACCTCCTTCAGCTTCCTTCACCTCCTTCACCTTCTTCACCTTCTTCACCTCCTTCACCTTCTTCACCTCCTTCACCTTCTTCACCTCCTTCACCTCCTTCACCTCCTTCACCTTCTTCACCTCCTTCACCTTCTTCACCTCCTTCAACTTCTTCACCTCCTTCACCTCCTTCACCTCCTTCAACTTCGACGTAGCATCTCAGTCTGAAAATGACAGTATTTTAGCTGAAATTCAGAAATAAAAGGTTTTCTAATCTTTTATCTTCTCTCGACTCTGTGAAACATCTAACCTCTGCTTCTCTACGTTAAAAACCACAGAGCTCATCGTGCTAAACTAGCGCGCTAATGCTAGCGCGCTAATGCTAGCCTCTCTCTCTGCAGAATGTGGGAACGGCCTCTCGCTCTAATGAGACGTTTATCTTATCGAGCCGCTCCAAACATTATTAAGTATTAATACTCGGCACTATCTCGCCCTCTCCCTCTGGGCCGGCCCACTTTATCACGCACCTCCAACACGGGACAGATTAACTATTTAACACAGACGCCATTATCTAGCACGGCCCAGGGCAATTTAGCGCGCACATTTTCTCACACGGACTGGAATTGGACATGCTAAAGGAAGCCGTGCTCCGGTCGCCGAAGAGAAAGACGCTGGTGTTTTTTGCGGCTGATATGGCGTTAGCTTGTTAACGTCGGGAGCATGTGTTGTGAAAGATTAAAGCGGCCGGTTTCCCAGGCTTCGGTGGGAGCGAGCGCCTTGGCTAACGCGGCGTATGCTAACAGGCATGGCTAATGGGAGGTTCACGGCAGGACAAGGGCCGTGTCCAAAATGTCCTTGAAAGACTCCTTTACTCTGAGTTCAGCCTCTTCTTCTCTGACTTTATCACAGACTGTTTCTTCTTCTTCTTTTCAAACAGGATCAGAATGTTTTATTGATATTATGAGTAACAGGAAGTCACACTCTCGGGAAATAATTTGGCTTTAGGCGCAAACAAGCTACAAAAGTAAAAAATAGATCTAGGCCCGAAAAGAACCTTCTTTGTTGCTTAAATGTAGTTTGTCATGAGATTATTTTACTAGTTTAATAACTAGAGAATAATTCTTATTAATCTTTATGAGTTTTTAGGCTTGTTAAAAGTATTTGTTTCTTATTTTCAGAATGTTCTTGTTCAGATAAAATAATTTGGCGATTCTGTAGTTTAAGAAAAGATCAAAAAAATTGTTTAAATAATTAAATAATACTTGAAATGTTTTTAAACTAGAATCAAGTCGTTTGGGGCTAGTTTTATTTTATTTTAAGTCATTTTCCTTGTTCTATTTTCAGATCATTTTTAATTATTTTAAGCAGTTTTTTACTTAATAAGTAATTTTCAGATATTTATCGATTTTCAAGGGATTTTTATCCAGTGTGAATCTGTTTCCACACATTCCAGTCACCGCCGCATTTTTAAGCTTTCGGGAAAAAAGCGTCGGTGAGAGTGAGTCAGTCCAGACCAGAACAGGCCGGACCAGAACAGCCCAAACCAGAACAGGCCGGACCAGAACAGGCCAGACCAGAACAGGCCGGACCAGAACAGGCCAGACCAGAACAGGCCGGACCAGAACAGGCCAGACCAGAACAGGCCAGACCAGAACAGGCCAAACCAGAACAGGCCAAACCAGAACAGGCCAGACCAGAACAGGCCAAACCAGAACAGGCCAGACCAGAACAGGCCAGACCAGAACAGGCCAAACCAGAACAGGCCGGACCAGAACAGGCCAAACCAGAACAGGCCAGACCAGAACAGGCCAGACCAGAACAGGCCAGACCAGAACAGGCCAGACCAGAACAGGCCAAACCAGAACAGCCCAGACCAGAACAGGCCAAACCAGAACAGGCCAGACCAGAACAGGCCAGACCAGAACAGGCCGGACCAGAACAGGCCGGACCAGAACAGGCCAGACCAGAACAGGCCGGACCAGAACAGGCCAGACCAGAACAGGCCGGACCAGAACAGGCCAGACCAGAACAGGCCAGACCAGAACAGGCCAAACCAGAACAGGCCGGACCAGAACAGGCCAAACCAGAACAGGCCAGACCAGAACAGGCCAGACCAGAACAGGCCAGACCAGAACAGGCCAGACCAGAACAGGCCAAACCAGAACAGGCCGGACCAGAACAGGCCAAACCAGAACAGGCCAGACCAGAACAGGCCAGACCAGAACAGGCCAGACCAGAACAGGCCAGACCAGAACAGGCCAGACCAGAACAGCCCAAACCAGAACAGGCCAAACCAGAACAGGCCAGACCAGAACAGCCCAAACCAGAACAGGCCAGACCAGAACAGGCCAGACCAGAACAGCCCAAACCAGAACAGGCCAGACCAGAACAGGCCAGACCAGAACAGCCCAAACCAGAACAGGCCAGACCAGAACAGGCCAAACCAGAACAGGCCAGACCAGAACAGGCCAGACCAGAACAGGCCAGACCAGAACAGGCCAGACCAGAACAGGCCGGACCAGAACAGGCCGGACCAGAACAGGCCAGACCAGAACAGGCCAAACCAGAACAGGCCAGACCAGAACAGGCCAAACCAGAACAGCCCAGACCAGAACAGGCCAAACCAGAACAGGCCAGACCAGAACAGGCCAGACCAGAACAGGCCGGACCAGAACAGGCCAAACCAGAACAGGCCAGACCAGAACAGGCCAGACCAGAACAGGCCAGACCAGAACAGGCCAGACCAGAACAGGCCAAACCAGAACAGGCCGGACCAGAACAGGCCAAACCAGAACAGGCCAGACCAGAACAGGCCAGACCAGAACAGGCCAGACCAGAACAGGCCAGACCAGAACAGGCCAGACCAGAACAGCCCAAACCAGAACAGGCCAAACCAGAACAGGCCAGACCAGAACAGGCCAAACCAGAACAGCCCAAACCAGAACAGGCCAGACCAGAACAGGCCAGACCAGAACAGCCCAAACCAGAACAGGCCAGACCAGAACAGGCCAGACCAGAACAGGCCAAACCAGAACAGGCCAGACCAGAACAGGCCAGACCAGAACAGGCCAGACAGAACAGGCCAGACCAGAACAGGCCAGACCAGAACAGGCCAAACCAGAACAGGCCAGACCAGAACAGCCCAAACCAGAACAGGCCAGACCAGAACAGGCCAAACCAGAACAGCCCAGACCAGAACAGGCC